>JAQZBX010011767.1:0-42208 GCA_029593785.1 Cabassous unicinctus | reverse complement strand
AAAAAAAAAAAAAAAAAGGGAAAGAAAGGAAGTCAAACAAGAATAAAGAGCTATTTTAAAATATTACTCATATCACTAAAATGATTGAATAAGAACCTCAGTTATGAAAAGAAAAAAATAAAATCATCTGCAGGATTAAATAATAAATTTACCTCATCAACAAAACAGCACCATGATGTCCAGGCAAATCAATGAGTCTGGTCCAAGTGTAGTCAAACTTCTTGTTGAACACTGTGAAACATAGCAAGACAGACTAAATTCAAGCTAAATTTATAGAATATGTTGTTCTCAGGCAGAAATATCCTCAAGGTGCTGTGGTATATTCCTTGGTTCACAGTTCATTTAGAGTAGGGTTGGAAACTCCTAGAAGAATGTAGTCTTAAGCTTTTCTTTAAGTCTTAAATATCTGCTTAATATAAATTGCATCTGTTTTACCATTTCAGGTACCCCAAGCAAGTGATGTTGGCTTTTCAGGAGTTAAAATTCTAGAGAAAATAAATAAATAGTTCACTCAATAAATTTTACAAAAAAAATAGCAGCTGCTTCTAACATAAGTAGACAGACACTGATAAACAGATAGTTTGTTTTTTGGGGGGAAATGTAAATAAGAAAAACAAACACCTTTCCCACACAAATAACGTTTTTATTTTCCTTTGTCATTTCTTTAATATCTTGACTAAAAACTTGGATCACATGAATCAGTAGGCCCAAATTGAAGAGCCTGAGTCTAAAAGTATCAGAAACAGTCGTTGAGGAATCAGGGCCCATTTATCATAAAGGAGATAGGATTGGAAAACAAATCACAAGTGACTTCCCACTGCCAAGGTCAGCAAAAGGTTCACCTCCTGTTAGGCAAGAAGTATGGGCAAACCAGTTTGGTCCAGTTGTACTGGTGGTGCAAGGAAGAAATTGCCCTGAAGAAGAGTGTCAATATGCCCTAAGGGTAATATGATTTCTCACATAGTTGAGGGAAATTCCATTTAATTAAAAATATTTACTGAGTTCCTACTATCTTCAAAACACTAGACTAGTTAGAAATAGTGATGGGAAGGAAGAATTAGAGATGGGTAAAACATAGTTTCAATTCTCCTAGTAATCATAATATAGAAGAAAGAATAAAAGCAGTACATGGACCCATGAAATAAGGGAAAATATAGTCAGTGACCCAAGAATAGAAACATCCTGTAGGGGTTTTTTGCACTTTTAGAGGAGGGGATGAGGGCAGCAGACATCTACCACCTTTGAAAAATCTGCCCAGTGGCCAAAAACCTTGGGGATAAACTTAACCTGTTTGGGGACTATTCTCCAGCTCTGACAACAAAGCCTTCCACATCGCTTTACTTTGATCTTGGCCTTCCGAATTTAATCTCCAGTGAGATTTTAGAAATCTGCTTCTGTACCTGGCATAGTAAATACCTTTGGGAGATCCAGACCCTGCCTTCCAGAAACCCAGAACACAAAATGAGTACCAAATGCCACCAAACACTCTGTGTGGTCTCCACCTTGTTTTTGACCTGACATGACCCTGTATCTCTCACCTATCCTTGGCTCCTTTGGTCTAGCCTTCACCAAATCCCAGAACTCTTTGCTTTTCTGACAGAACTACCAATTCCTGACTTTGGCCTTTCCTTGTGCTAATTTGCAGTTTGGCTGTTAGCAACAGTCATAGAGATTTCGGTCTAGCCCAGCAACTACTTTTCTTATACAACCCAGGGTTTATACCAGATTGGTATCTAGCTCCAGCTACACCCTAGCTACTAATTCAAAAGCTGCTGTATTCCTAGGAGCTTCCGATAGAACTGGATGAAGTGATGTGATGTCAGTGCAGCCAAATCATACCCTTTCTCAGTTCACATTGCAGTGTAAAGCTATTTCATGTGCTTCCTTTGAGTGACCTTGACAAAACACAAAATCACAAAAACAAAGCCAGGTGTTATTCAGGGTTTGATTCCTCTCCACACATCTTCTGTAGTGCCAGTCATAAACTCAGTGGCACTTGCCTTGGAAACTTACTCTGGTGATGCAAGTCGTATAAAGTCCAGAGTGTCCATGGCCAAACAGGCCTATATCTATAGCAGTCAATCATACGATATTTCTTGAGAAAATATAACTTTTTCACTGCTTCTTATCATTTTCCTTATTGTTTCATTCATTCAATTATTCATAAAATATTTATTGAGTGCTTGCTATATACCAGGGGCTGTTCTACATGTAGGGAATATCAAGGAACAAAAGAGACAAAAATTCCTGCCCTCATGGACCTTACATCTTAGTGGGAAGTGAAAGACAATAAATACATTGGTAAATTATATATTATTTTAAATGCTTATCACTGATATGGAGAAAAATTAAGCACAGACAGTAGATGAGGAGCTTGGAGCTGGAAGGAGGTGTGGGGTTGAATTTTAAATAGAGCATGTCACTGTTAAAATGTTGGGAGATTTGGAAAGACTGGCAAAAAAGACTGAGAAAGAACAGCCAATGAGGTTGGAGGTAAAATAGAGGCGTGCGGTTCTAGAAGTCAAGAAACAAGCAGCAATGAAACATGTTAAATATTGTAGAGAGAGCAAGTAAGATCAGAACTGAGAACTGATTACCCACACAGAGGTCATTTATTACTTGACAAGTGCAGTTTAGCAGCTTCACTGGAGTGGGTGGAGGTGAAAGTCTGATATTTAAGAAATAACATTAGTTCAACCTCATCATTATCAATAAAATGCAAATTAAAACAATAATGAGATACTACTATCCCCCCAGACTGGATTAAATTAAAAGGGCAACATCAATTATTGGTGATGATATGGAGATTTACATCATTGGTGGCAAGGTAAATTGGTAAAACCACTTTGAAAAACTGTTTTGCAGTATCTTCTAAAGCTTAACATGACATTATGATCCTATGACCCAACAATTTCATACCTGGTTATATATTCAACAGAAATGAGTGCTTACATGCAACAAAACATGTACAAGAATTATAGCAGCGTTATTCATAATAGCCAAAAATTATAAACAATACAAATACCTATACACAGTAAAATGGACAAATAAATTGTGGCATGTTACTACAATGAAATGTAAATATAAGATAGAAATGGAAAAGAATGAACTACTGGTATACTAAAAACATGGATAAACCTTACAGAAAAAGTGTCATATGAAAAAAAAGGTAGTCATAAAAAAGTGTGTACTGTAAGATTCCATTTATAAAATGTTCAAAAACATGCAAAACTATCCTATGGTGATAGAGTAAAGAATAGAAGTTGCCTTTGGGTAGATAGTGACTGGGAAGCGGCATGAGGGAGCCCTTCTGTGATGCTGGTATTGTTCTATACCTGGTTTAGGTACTGCACAAGTGCTGTACACTTAAGCTCTGTGTACTTCACTGGGGGTGAGTCATATATGAATAAAAAGATTATAGAAGTAGAATTGGGGACAGGGAGTAGGAACAAGCCCTTTCATTTCTTCCCCCAACAATAACATGAAGTTCTAGGCTCAAAGAATCTTAGAGTGGGAAAGAATCCATTCAAACTCCTTCCATAGTAGCCTGTGAGGCATGCTTCTCGTCTGTGGATTGAAGTCTGGTTATGTGGCTTTGGAAGTCTGCACATGAATTTAATTAACTTTTTCAATTATGGTCATTGGAATGACACCAAGGGCTTAGGTTAAACTTAAGGGCTGATTCACCGCAGAAAAGGTCAAAAACACTGAAACATGTGTTCCAAAGGGAGATGGGAACTGCCATCAACTCCTTCCCCTTTGATATTTTATGAAAATAAGCACCATCATCTGAGATGAGAAGTTTTATTTCTAGCAGAAGGCAAAGAGTGTGTCAATGAAAATACTAGATTATTCCAACCTGGGAGTTTTTCCTCATACAGAAGAAATGTAATCATCATTTTAGCTTGAATGATATCTTCTACATATTTTTAGGCATGTTGGCATAAAGAAAACATACATGTGAGAATATCTGTCAGGAAAAACAATTCTAAGCAGAGCCACAAACTCAATGGAACCTCTCAGCTTGTGATGAGTCTGCACTTCACCTTGTACTAGTACGAAGCCTTTCCCTTTACATTGATTTGGAAATAGCTGATGATTAGCACAGACCAAGCCCTCTCACCCTAGAGGGTAAGCCAACTTCAAGGCCTACACCCTTCCTTGCCAAAGAACACACCCTGAGCTCTGATCCACATGAAGCTTTCTTGCCTGGTTTAACAGTGTGTGGCAACAGCAGCATAGACCGGAACTAATGAGTTCGGAGAAGGAGGTTGCTGGGCCAGAAGGAATTTCCCTCCTTCCCCAAGGCTATGTACAAAGGTAACAAGGTAGAAAATGGGTGGACTGGACGGTGTTGGCATGACTGGAGAGAAGTTGTTTACTTTGTGGGAAGAAGAAATTAAGGCAGGGAGTTGAGAGGTGAGGTAGTGAAACCCTGCCCTGCTGACTGTAATCTGTGCTGTAGGAAATTATATAATTGATGTTTCATCAGCACTCAGATTACAGAAGCCAATGTTTTTCACCTCCTAGGACCTTAGTCATAAACTAAAAAAAAGAAAAAAATCAACAAACCAGATGATAATTTCTTTTGGGACCATGAGTTTCAAGACATTCAATATGGATTTTGAAATGGGAGGATGATGAAGACCATTAAGAGTATGTGGCTTTCAACCAAGCAGTGCCACAATATGTGAACAAACAATTTAGAAATCAAAATGATGTTCATGCATAGCATGCATTGTAGGTTCTCATTAAACATGCTGATTGAGAAATGAATGGATGTTGGCTAGTAGGCCTTTTAAAGCTACACTCAAACTCTTTTTAAGCGATATGCATCTCAAAATTATTTCTGTTTAAGAGCTCCAAATTTATTTGTGCTAGGCCTTAATGAGGCAGGTGAAAATAAAGGGAAAAGGAAGACAAAGCAATTCAATTTAAGGCTTAGTATTAATTGTTTAAGGCACTAGATCATTGTTTCTCAGCCCTGGCTACACATTAGACTCACTGGGGATATTCTGATTTATTTTGTTTGGGGGCCCCCAAAGCTGGAGTTTTTGAAACTTCCCATTCTATTTAAATGTGAAGCCGCAGTTGAGATCCAGTGCGTTAGAGGCAGCTGCTTTCAAAGTGTGCTTCCAGACCAGCAGTAGCAGCAGCATCTGTTACCTTGCTGGGAAGGCAAATTCTCAGGCCTCACCATAGAACTACTGAATGAAAAACTGGGAATGGGTCCAGCAAACTGTGTTTTAAACAATCTACCAGGTGATTTTGATGCAGACTAAAGTGTGAGAAACACTGTATTAGGGAATCATCAGAAGCAACACCATCAGCTTTCAGGTGATCAACACATGAACCTTATTTTTAGAAGGCAAGTTCAGCACTGTATGTGATAGTACATTGATTTACTCTAGAAGTCAGCATAATTTTAAGCTTCCAAAATTTAAAAAATGAGCTGGGGAAAGGAATTTTCTTTACTCTGGTGCACATATGCAGACTGCTGATAGCAAATAGATTTGGGCTGAGCCCTGGCTGAGACATTAACCTATTTTTATTTTGAATTACTGTTCTTAAAAACCATTCCACATCTCCAAAGAAAGCTAGCCTGCCATTTCTTAGAAAAGTTTGCTTCCACTTAAACACATGTTTACTTGCTCCCAATTCCTGGCGCTGTTACTCAACTGTTGCATATTTTGGTCCTTTCCTACAGTAATCCATCCTCCAGGTTGCAACCAAAGGAAAATTTTCCACATGCAACATTGATCATGTCACACCCACACCCAGGTTTTAAAAATTCCAGGCTTTCCATTGCACACAGGCTAAAGACCAAAATCCCTCATGTGGCCTAGAAGGCCCCATACCTTCTGGCCCCAACGTACCTCTCCAGCTTTGTGTCACATCAGGCTCCCTAGGGATTTTTGTACTCTGTCAACTGTGGCCTTCTTTCTATCCTATGTACTCCCACTCATACCTACTGCAGACTCTTTCACATGCTGTTCCGTCTGTCTAGAGCACTCTTCCCTACTCATCTTTGTCTAGTTAATTCCTGTTCATCCTTCAAATCTCAGCACAGTCATCCCTACTCAAGGAAGTCTTCCCTAACCTCCCTTACCATGTCACATCCTACTTTTATATGTTTGAAGAAGCAGTGCTCTCTCCTTCAGAGCACTCCTCCTAGGTACACTCTTGCATTTATCTGCAAGACTCTTTGTCTATCTTTCCCACCATACAGTTAACTCCATATGGCCGGGCTCTCCTTTATATCCCTGGTATGCACCCAGAACAGGCCCTTACACATAGCAAAATGATTTTAATGAATGGATAATGGACAACTGAATGAATGAATAGCAGCTTGGCCATATTAATAGGCCTTCCTACCATCATTTATATTGTTGACAGTAGTCACTGACTTGTATCACACCATCCACATACCCTTGTTTGAGGTTCATGTAGTCTTATAGGAGGGGAAATAAAACTTTCTGAAAACTACTTGTGCCTCTTGTGTGTCACCCCAGTTTGAGTCTTGAGAATGGCTTGAGGGAGAAACCTGAACTACAAGTCAAGTGTTCTTAACTGTGACTCAGTCTCTGTTGGCGTGTACGTGCTAGCTTTGCCACACAGTGGATTGGATGTGAGCTTTCTGGCACCACATTAGCAGAGATTAAGACTTTCTCAGATACACAAACTCTGAAGGAGTTCATTGCCTCATCTATAAGCAATGCTAAAGGGAGTTATTCAGACTGAAAGGAAATGATACATAAAGAATTAAAGACCTCTGGTAAAGTAACCATATGGGTCATTACATATTCCAGTATTATTGTATTGTATTTTTTAAATATATAACTCCATTTCTTACTTCTTACAGTTGCTAAAATGCAAATGCATAAGAAGCAATGATACATCTATGGTTTTGGGCATCAAATATATAAAGATAATTGGTAATAAGTAAAAAAAAAAAAAGGTAAGGGGACAGAGAGGTTAGGAACAGTGTATGTATATGCTATTGAAGGTAAGTTGACTCCAAGTCAAATATGATTGTAGACTTAAGATGTTAAATTTTAACCCCTGGTAACCACAGAGAAATTACCTGAAAAATATATTCAGAAAGAAATGAAAAGGGACACAAAATGGTACAATACAAAAAAACTCCACATAAATATGCAAGTAGGCATTAATGGAAGAATTGAGGACAGAAAAGGTATAAGACTTAGAAAGACAAAATAATAATATGGCAGAAAGAAGTACTGCATTATCAGTAGTGATTTTAAATGGAAATGGATTAAACTTTCCAGTCAAAGTGCAGAGATTGGAAGAATGGATTAAAAAAGCACAGCCTAACCATATGCTTTGTACAACAGACTCACCTTAAAATAAAAGACATAAATAAGGTAAAAGTAAAAAGATGGAAATATATATATTATGCAAGTAGTAACCAAAAGAAAGCTGAGGTAGCTATACTGATATCAGAAAAAATAGACTTTAAGTAAAAAACTGTTACGAGGGAGGTATTAGTTAGCCAAAGGGGCATTGATGCAAAATACCAGAAATCTGTTGGTCTTTATAAAGGGTATTTATTTGGGGTAGAAGCTTACAGTTACCAGGCCATAAAGCATAAGTTTCTTCCTTCACCAAAGTCTGTTGCCACGTATTAGAGCATAACAGCTGCCGATGTTTGCCAGGGTTCAGGCTTCTTGGGTTTCTCTCTTCCTGGGGTTTGCCTCTCTCTGGGCTCAGGCTTGCTTTGTGCCACAAGGCCAGCTGTAGACTATCAGGCAAATGGCTTGCTTCTCTTCCCGGGACCTTCTCTTTTTCCTCACAACCAAGCTCCTCTGTATGCTACTTCCCAGAGCTCCAGCTCAAGACTCCGCATCACAACTCCAACTCAAAAACTGCTTCAACACTGTCCTTTGCCATGCCTTTTTATCTTCGAGACCCCACTCACCAAGGGGTGTGGTTCAACACCCTACTGATGTGGCCCAGTCAATGCCCTAATCATAACTTAATCATGCCCAGATTAACAGACCAGTTTATAAGCATAATCCAATATCTATTTTTGGAATTCGTAACTATATAAAACTGCCAAACTGCTACAAGGGACAAAGAAGAAAACTATATACCGATAAGGGTTCAACTCAACCAGAAGACTTAACAATTATAAATATATAAATATAAAGTCTCAAAATATATGAAGCAAATATTGACATATTTCAGAGTAGAAATAGATGGTTCGACATTAATAGTAGGAGATTGCAATACACCACTTTCAATAATGGATAGACCATCTAGACAGAAGATCAGTAAGGAAATAGAAGACTTGAATGAAACTCTAAACTAACTAACCTGCCAGACATATATAGAACACTTCATCCAACAGAAGCAGAATACGCATTCTTCTCTAGTGCACATGGATCATTCTCCAGGAAAGACCATATGTTAGGTCACAAAACAAGTCTATTGAAATTATTCAAGGTATCTTATCCTACCATAGTAGAAGGAAGCTACAAATAAATAACAGAGGGAGAAATGGAAAATTCACAAATATGTGGAAATTAAACAACATATTCTTAAACAACTGTGGTAGTTTGATATTATTGATGAATTCCAAAAAGAAATACTGATTATGTTTGTAAACTGGTCTATTCTTCTGGGCTAGTGATACCTTTAGATTGTGTTGAATTCGGAGATTTCACTTTTACTTGATTAAATTATGACTAGGGCTTTGATTGGGCCCTAGTAAGGAAGTAAGCACACAGAGAAGAAGATAATGTGAAGAAAGAGAGAAGCCTCCATTAGACACGGCAGAGGCCCTGGAAGAGAGACAAGCCATTGGCCTGACAGTTTACAGCTGGCCTGTGGAGAGAGCAGAGGAGCTGAACCCAGGAGAGAGACAAGATTTATCCCAGCCTGCAGCTGAGATTGGAAGAAGCTAGGACCAAGAAGCCTTGGGAGGAGGAGGAAGACTGTACCCTAGCAGATATCGCCCAACATCTTGTGTCAACAGGTGGCAACAGACTCTGGGTCTTTTATGGCACCTTGAGTTGGACTCTTTAGGGCCTTGTGACTGTAAACTTCTACCCCAAATAAATACCCTTTATAAAAGTTAACCGGTTTCTGGTATTTTGCATCAGCACCCCTTTGGCTGACTAATACAACAACCAATGGATCAAAGAAGAAATCACAAAGTAAATTAGAAAATATCTTGAGGCAAATGAAAATGAAAACACAACATACAAAAACTTATGGGATGCAACAAAGGCAGAGAGGGAAATTCATAGTTCTAAATGCTTACATTGAAAAAGAAGAATGATCTTAAATCAGAGACTTAACCTCAAAAACTGTAGGATCTAGAAAAAGAAGAGCAAATTAAACTGAAAGCAAGAAGGAGGAAGGAAATAATAAAGATTAGAGGAGAGAAAAGTGAAACTGAAATTTTTAAAAATAGAGGGAATCAACAAAACCAAATTTGGTTCCTTGGAAATATTAAAAATTGGCAAACCTTTAGCTAGGCTGACAAATAAAAAAAGAGAAAGGACACAAATAACTAAAATTAGAACAGAAAAGGGATATATTATAACAGCCTCAGATCTCAACAAACCAATAACAAATAAAAAGATTGAATCAGTAATCAAAAGGCTCACAACAAAGACAAGCCCAGAACCACGTGGCTTTACAGTGAATTTGACCAAGCATTCCAAGAAGAATTAACACCAATCCTGTTCAAACTCTTCCAAAAAATTGAAGAGGAGGAAACACTCCCTAACTCATTCCATGAGGCCAACATCACCCTCATACAAAAGCAGATAAAGACATCACAAGAAAAGAAAATTACAGACCAATATGACTTATGAGTACAGATGCAAAAATGCTCAACAAAATACAAGCAAACCAAATCCAATAGCACACTAAAATAATTATACACCATGATCAAGTGGGATTTATGTCAGATATGCAAGGTTGCTTTAACATAAGAAAAGCAATTAATGTAATAAATCACATTAATAGAATGAAAAGGAAAATACACATGATCATCTCAATGCAGAAAAGGCATTTGTCAAAATTCAGCATCTTTTCTTGATAAAAATACTTATAAAATAAGGAATAGAAGAAAACTTTCTGAACATGATAAAGGACTTACATGAAAAATCCTTAGCTAATATATTCAATGGTAAAAGGCTGAAAGCTTTCCCTCTAAGATCTGGAATAAGACAAGGATGCCCACTGTTACCACTGTTATTCAACATTGTACTGGAAGTTTTAGCTAGACCAGTTAGGCAAGAGAAAGACATGGCATGCAAATTGGAAAGGAAGAAGTGAAACATTGTCTGTTTGCATATGACATGATCCTAGATACAGAAAATCTTGAAAGATCTACAACAAAGATACTAGAACTAATTTTAAAAAAATCAGGAAAGTGGCAAGCTACAAGATCAACATGCAAAAATGTGTAGTGTTTCTATACTAGAAACTAACAATGAACAATCTGAAGAAGAAAACAAGAAAAAATTCCATTTACAATAACAACTAAAAGAATCAAATATCTAGGACTCAATCCATCAAGGGCTGTAAGGACTTGTGCAGAGAAATCTTACAAAACATTGTTAAAATAAATAAAAAAAGACCTAAATATATGGAGGGACATTCTGTGTTCATAGATTGGAAAACCAAATATTGTTAAGGTGTCAATTCTACCCAAAGTGATTTAGAAATTCAATGCAATCCCAATCAAAATTCCAATGGATTTCTTTGTAGAAGTGGAAAAGTTACTCATCAAATTTATTTGGAAGAGTAAGGGACCCTGAATAGTCAGTCATCTTGAAAAAGAAGAATGAATTTGGAGTACTCACACTTCCCAATATTAAAAGTTATGAAGCCACAGTAATCAAAACAGCATGCTTCTGGCACAAGGACAAACATATAGATTAATGGAATCAAATTGAGAGTTCAGAAATCACCCTCACATTTATGGCCACTGAATTTTCATACTGGGAACACTGGATGTCCATATGCAAAAGAATGAAGATGGACCTCTACTTGTACCATATACCAAATCAAATCAAAATGGATCAAAAACACAAATATAAGATCCAGAACTATAAAACTCCTAGAAGAAAACATAGGGAAGCATCTTCAGTTCCTGTTTCAGGCAATGGTTTCCTAGTCTTTACACTCAAAGCACAAGCAACAAAAAAATAAATAGATGTATGACTTCATCAAAATAAAAAACTTTTGGGCATCAAAGGACTTCATCATGAAAGTGAAAAAGGCAGCCTACACAAAGGGAGAAAATATTTGGAAACTGTATATCTAATAAGGGTTTGATATTTAGAATATATAAAGAAGTCCAACAACTCAACAACAAAAAGGTAAAAAAATAAAATAAAAAAATGGACACAAAACTTGAATAGACAGTTCTCCAAAGAAGATATACAAATGGCCTAACAGCATATGAAAAGTGTACATTTAGCCATTAGGGAAATGCTAATTAATGCCACAATTGAGATACCATTTCACACCCACTAAAATGGCTACTATTAATGAAGAAACAGAAAATTACAAGTGTTGAAGAGGATGTGGGGAAATATGAACCCTCCTTCACTGTTGGAGGGAATTTAAAATGGTGCAACCACTGTGGAAGACAGTTTGGCAGTTCCTCAGGAAGTTAACAGTAGAATTACCATATGACTCACCAATCCTACTGCTAGGTATATACCCCAAAGAATTGAAAGCAGGGACTCAAACAGATATCTTACACTGATGTCAATAACATCATTATTTGCAACTGCCAAAATATGGAAGCAACCCAAGTGTCCATCAATCAATGAATGCGTAAATAAAATGTGGTATATGTATATGTGTGTATATATATATACACACAAACAATGGAATATTTATTATTCAGCCATAAAACGGAATGAAGTTCTAATACATGCAACAATATGGATGAACCTTGAAGACATAATGTTGAGGAAAGTAAGTCTGACAGAAAAGAACAAATATTGTATGATCTCACTGATTTGAAATAATTAGAATAAGCAAATTGATAAAGAAGAAACTATGGTAGAGGTAGGGCATGGGGAGTTAATGCTTAAATTGTACATAGTTTCTACTAGGGGTGATGCAAAATTTTGGTAATGAAGGGTGGTGATGGTAGCACAACGTTGTGAATGTAACACCACTGAATTCTATATCTGAAAGTGATTAAAAGTGGAAATTTTAGGTTGTCTACATGTTACTAGAATAAAAATGTAAAAAAAAAAACAAAACCAACACAAAACAAACAGTAAACCCTACTGTAAACTAAGGACTGTAGTTAATAGTACAATTCTTATAATATTCTCTCCGCAATTACAACGAATTTTCCATACTAATGCAATGTGTTAACCCTAGGGAAAATGGTTTGTGGTGGGACGGTGGTAATATGATGTGTTGGTTTGAGTCTTTTATGTACCCCAGAAAATTACGTTCTTAAGTAAATCCATTCCTGAGACCCTTTGATTGGATTGCTTCAGTGAGGCCTGACCCAGGTGGGTCTTGGCTTTCTTGATGGAGTCCTTTATAAACAGAGGACTGAAACCAGAGACATACAAGAAAAAAGCCACAGTGACAGAGGGAAGCCAGGAGAGATGAGCCTACACCACTTTTATGCCCTGCCATGTGCCTAATCATCCCCAGCTGAGAGGCTAGGCCCATGAAGAGAGGAAGCTGAAGGCAGTGAGACCCCGAGGAGAGTGGAAAGATGAGCAGACCAGCACTGTGCTCTGCCGTGTGCTTTACTGCCCACAGCTGCAACTTGGTGAGACAGCATCTCTTGATGATGCCTTGATTTAGACACTTTTACAGCCTCAGAACTGTAAGCTTTTAACCTAATAATTTCCCAACACATTTCTGGTATATTGTATTGGCAGCCTGTAACAAACTAAGACATATGGGAACCCTGTACTTTCTGCATGATTTTTCTGTAAACCTCCAACTTCTCTAAGGAAAAAAAAAACAGTTTGATATCTAAAAAAATAATCATAGGGAAAACTGTGTGAAAGGGGGTATATATGAACTCTGTATTTTATACATGAGTTTGCTGTAAACCTACAACCTCTCCAAAAATAATAACTTTTAAAAACCCAGTGGATTAATTTGGGGCTGTGGGTTGCCTTTTTTTCCCATTAAGATATTTCCTTTATTGGTTGTTTCACTTTTACTCCCATATTTTAATTATGAAAAATAATTCAAATATCCCCCAAAGTTGAAAGACTTACATATGCCATCTAGATTCAACAGTTGTTTACATTTTGGAAATTTTGCTTTATCGATCTCTCTATCCCCCTGCCCCTCCCTCCTTTTCCTAAACACTTTTGACAGTTGGACACGTAAAAGTAAGTTGCAGACATCATGACACTTTAACCTATCCGAAATTCTGCTGATATTTCCCCCAAATAATAACATTCTCCTACCTAAATACAATATCATTAACACACTTAAAACATTAACAGAAATTCTCTATTATCTTCTCTATCTAATCAATATTCAAATTGTCCCAGTTGTCTCTAGAATGTCTTTTTGACTAGAATTCAATTTATTTTAATTTAGACCAGGCCAACACCATTTTTCTTTTGTTTTGTTTTTATGACAATTGACTTTTACATGGGACTAGGTAAATTGTCTTATACAATGTCTCACATCCTGGATTTGTCTGCTAATTTCCTTGTGGTAATGATTTAATTTATTATCCTGTGTTTCCTATAAAGCAAAGTTGAGCTTTAATAACCCCGAGGTGCCATGTCACCCCACCTGTTTTTTGAGAGGATTGGAGAACTTAATTAGTTTGCTAGAGGACAACATCTTTTTCTCCTCTCTATTCCCGTTTCCTTTCTTACCACTTCATTTCCTAGGCCCACTATTCTTTTCTCCAGGTCTCTTCTGTCCTTCAATTCTTCATCCTTATATTAAAGTCTTATTACTCTTATTTTCAGGAACACTTTGAAAAAGGGAGAGAACATATGCTCCAGCAGCCTTATTTTCGTTAATCTTTGATTTTCTACCCCCTAAATTTTAAATAATTGTATTTGTAATATATCAGTGAATTCCACGGAGATAATTTTTATGGTTTTAGAGTTTGAAAGTTATTTCAAGGATCTTTAGTTCAACCCCTTGATTCATGTATTCATTATATCATTCATTCAATAAATATTTATTGAGCACATACTGTATTCCGGGTACACTGCTAGTCACAAGGGATAGAAAGATGAGTAAAATACAGTTCCTGCCCTTAATGAGTTCAAAGTTGAAATGGGAAACACATATTAATAATCATTTCATCTATGACATCTTTCCTAAGATTCCTCATTCTGCACTTAAAATAGACTTTCTGCCTTCCTCCATGTTCTTATAGTACCCTATACATATCCCCACCATTGCATTTATCTCATGGTATCATGGTTATCTACATATAAGGGATATGGTATGAGGATGAAAGTGTAGAAAGTTGGGATTTTGAAAGATCTTGATTGCTAAGCTAAAAGTATTTAGCATGGGGAGAAAACAGGCTTTTTAAGATGAGGAATGATATGATGACTTTTTTTTTTTTTCATCATGATTATCCTAGTATAAGGCTGGAGTCAAGGAGTGGAGTGGAAGAAACTGGTATTAAAGAGGAGAAACAAAGAAGAGGAAAGGGTCCAGAAAGATACAGTGACTTGTCCAATATCACAGGGCTAGCAAGTCATGATCCCATTACTACACATTGTGAAGAAAGACAGGACTATTGAATTTAAGGTTATGGGATGTGGGCATAAGTGCAGTTCAGAAGAGGCTGAGACAAGAGAAATCAGAGTTAACCAGAATAGAGCTGTGGATAGATGGATGAGGGAGGAATTAAGCTGGATCTTAAAAAAATCCAGTGATCACTGGATAGCTGGAGAGAAAGAGAAAGCAGCCCAGCAGGGGTTAAAACAGTGAGAGGCATAGACACTGGTGTGCATGTGTTTGTGTATACACACACACAATATTCAAATGTAACAATGTTCTAAAGATAAATATATATAATGTTTCTGTCTATGATTCTATTCTGGCTGTTCTAAGTGGTTTATTTATTAGTTAGCTATGTAGATAGATAAAGGGTTATTTACATTTGTTAGTCAGCTAGTTCATTAGTTAAGGGCTACATGCCCTAATCAGGAGTAGGGCTAGGAACATCTCCTGGCTATGGTTTTATCAATGATCAGAGGTGGACAGGCCCTTTCTGGGAACAACCAGATAAAACAATCCTAGACTTTCCCATCACCACTTACAATTGAAACTACAGTTGAAACCAATTGGTAGGATGATAGAGTCAACAAATAAAACATGCTGAGACAGGACTCTGAGAATCTGAAAGTATCCTATGGAGGTGCCCACACATTTCTGCTAATGAAATATAAAGCTTTGTACCACATGCACCAATCCCCACCCAGAGGAAGAGGTGTGTCCAAGAGGAATTTTGCCCTCAGGCTTGCTTCCTTCAGATTCTTGCACAGTCTCTTTGGGTGCTGGCAGCAACCAGAATATAACCACAGTTCTTTTTACCCTGCTTGGTCCAGGGATTGGGGAAGGGGGAGGCTGGGATGCAACACCTGGCTTTGAAATCATAAATTCAACCAGCAGCTTTCAAAAGAGATTAAAAGCATAGTATTCCAGAAGATCTACTTACTCTTTTCTTTTGTTTATTTCCGTTTTCTCCTCCCTCTCTAAGAGGGCCTTTGGAACCATGGATGGGCTAAGTAATTATAATAACTGAGGAACAATGACTAAACCATTCTACTTTTCCTGTTTTAGTCATTCAATGGATCATTTATTCATTCATTCAACAAATACTTAGGGAACTCCAACTTTGTTCCAGGTACTTTTCTGGACATTTGCGATACATCCGTGAACAAAAAAGACAAATTTCCCTGCCTTTGTGGAACTTAACTTCTAGTGGAGAGCGAATGCCTTTTAATAATAAATACACAGATAAGTAGAATACATTTATGATAGAAGGTACTAAGTACTATGGAGAAAAGAAATCTAGCAAGGCATCAGGGATTGAGAGAGCAAGGGGTAGTAGGAGGGAGGAGGTAAGAACTTCAGTTTTACAAAGGTAGTCAGGGAGGCGTTGGGAAGGTGCCTTTTGTGTAGACTTGAAAGAGGAGGGTTCCTCATAGCAAACGGCTGCTTAAGCTACTTCTGGAAATTCTGCAGATGATGCTAGTCTTACTTTTTCCGGGCCTCCAGAGAATTGCTTTTTGGAAATTCTCAACTGCCTTAATAAAACAGAGTGTGTTAGTCAGCATTCACCAGAGAAGCATAAATGACATATATGTGTGTGTGTGTGTGTAAATATTAAGAGATTTATTATAGGAATATACATATATTATAGGAATATATATTACATGACTGTTGGGATTGGCAAGTTCAAATTCCATTGGACAGGCTGCAAGTTGGAAACTCTGATGAAGGCTTTCAACTGATTGGATGAGGAGACTCCTCTCATTGTTAAAAGGAATCTTCTTTGTTAATTGTAAATGTAACAAGCCATAGATGAAATCAACTAACTAATGATTTAAATACATCTCTGAAATACCCTCACAGTGAAAATCAGGCCATGCTTGCTTGACCAAACAATTGGACACCATAATTTAATCAAGTTTACACACAAAATTAACCATCACACAGACTAACAGCTGGTCCAAACCAAGTCCTTCACCTTGACTCAAAATATTTGGGTTTCTTTTAAATCTTCTCCATACCTACTGTTTGAAGAATCTACAACAGAATTCTGAGAATAATATTATTTTCTCCTGTATTTCACTTCTTTTCTTGGCTTCCCTCTTTCCTATATTATGTAGCCACATCTAAATAGCCACAATTATGTAGAGAATTCAGGGAAACTTTCTGACTTCTATTTGAATTTCCTAGGAAATCAAAGAAAGAATGTATATTACTAACTTTTTATGAGCATGTACTGATCAGTCATCATATTGAGTACTTAACGTGTAGTGTATTAAGACTCACAACAACCTTAAGAGGCAAATACTAGTATTATTCAGTTTTACAGATAAGGAAATTAAGGCATAAAGAGGTTAAATAACTTGTCTGCAGTCATAGAGCTAGTACATTTGGAGCTAAAATTTGTACCTGGTGGTCTACTGTAGAACCCCCCAATGTCATGAGTCACTTCAATGTTCACATCTGGTCACTGATAAACCAAGTTTTTTTTTTTTTTCTTTTTTTCCTGTGATTTTATTAGGAGTATTTCCAAACATACAGAAAAATTGAAGTAATTATACCATGAATGAACACCCATATACCCACCACCTAGATTGTATGGTATGTGAATAAATCTCAATAAAACTGCTTAAAAAAAGAGAATATGTTAGAATCATAACTTAAGTGTAACTTCATATATTTATAAATTTATGTTTTTGTTATATTTATACATTTTTGTACTTGAAATGTCACTTCACTAACTTTAATTTTGTTTTATAAACTTGAAAGTCGTCTAACAAACTGTTACTACGAACAGTAGTATTTCAGTATCGGGCAAAAAATATATATGTATATATATATATGTATTGTCTCCCCTTCTTAGGAGTCAGTGGCCCTCTGGCCATGTGCAGGATGGTGGGGGCTGGACAACCTCATGAAAAGAACAAAGGCGATTTCACCAATGGGCAAAATGGTATGCTCAAAATGAGTATTTGTGTTCCAGAGTGATGTGTACTGATCCTTGCAGCTTGCTTTGAAACGCATCCAAAAATAAGACAGACTGATGGATGGGCAGAGGGAGAGATGGATAGATATGTGATAATGGTGGAATCTAAATCAAGTTTTAACTTTTTCTTTTTACAATATTTCAAATTCCTGAGTCAAAACATCTTAAATCATACCTTCCTATAATAGTTGATATACTATTTGATATCACTTTCCCATTCAGCCACTTCTTCTCCCCCAAAGAAAGAAATTTAATAGTAAACAATAAAGTAAAACTTGGAACATGGTCTTATAACTAAGCTCACTTTAAAGATAGAAGGAAGAGAGAACTGATAGAGCAGCAAGGAAAGCAGTAATTATCTAGCATTTAGAGTTCTACAGGTCACCACCACAAAAAAAAGTTGCATACCGCTATTTCCCTGATGTTACTTTCCATTTATTCAAAATGCTTTTGATGAGCATTTTATTATGTGCTAGTGACTAGTGTGGGCACTGATATAACCCATGTTTCTCCAAGTCAATAGCATTACAAGTATTAATAGTAATAATATTACTATTTTGCTGCCATATACGCACAAAAGTCTTCAATACTGATGAAGGAAAAACTTGGTTAAGAAAAGTGTTTATTTTTTTCTCCAGCATTGTAAATAGAAAAAGAGAAGTGATGATTTGAGAAGTAAAACCTTAAGAGAGCCCTAAGGAAAGCTAAAATTTCAATTTATTTTGCTGAAATGAAGAATAAGTTCCTCCTGGGAGAGAAACACCTTAACATTCCACAAACCCATGCATTTAATTAATATTGGTAATATTTTAGTTTATCTATGTATCCTCACAATTATTTCTTTAAGGTACACAGCAAGTCTGAAATCAATGCTTAGAAGGACTTTTCAAAGAAAAGTCCTCTCTTATTGCCTTTAATGGGTTAATAGTGCCAAGACTTAGAGGATGATCTGCCCAAAGTTCAAGGGGCTCCTGTTTATCCAAGTGGAAATGATATTAGAAGATGCTTGAGGCAACTCATTGCTGGCTCTACTCCAGAGAATGCTTGAATTTATGTTCATCTAGAAGGAAATGATATTCTCTTCAGTTTGTTTTTAACCACAACAACTCCAGTAATCCCAGAGAATTATATAAAACCTAAAGTCAGAAGTTAGCTGTGTTGGTTCTCACAACTTGAAAGGGGACATCTGCCATTATTACTGCAATAAAGAGAGAGTCTGGAAGATGTAAGACATTAACCTTGAAAAATGAAGCTCCATGGGATTTATCTTTGCTGAAAAGAATGGGATATTACCAAGATTTTGTTTCATGTATAAATATGAATTTAAAAACCTAACAGATTTTTCCCCCAAATTCCAAAGGAATAGTTTGAATGTATACTGTAAAAGAGAAAACTGGAGAAGAGAGTGATAGAGAGTCAAGGTTGTGAAAATGAAATCAGATGTTGCTGTGTGAAGGATGCTGAATGAGGAAAAGTTTCTTCCTGCTTTGTACAGAGTAATAACCAGGACAGGGAAGTCAGAGCAGGTTTATATGTTCTGTTGCCCCAATGGTTCATTCCTACTATGTTCTTTAGATCTGCCAGGTTGTATCCCAGAAAAGGAACCAAAGGCATCCTTATCTCAGAAGAACTGGAAACCAACTCCTAACCCAGTCCCCTAGCCTTGTTATGGTTGCTACCATTTTCCAATTTATTTAGAGAAGCTGATCTGATTGGAATTCCATTGAAACAGATTTACCCTAACCTGATACCTTATCCTCATATATTCTAAATCATAAAGTATTTAAACTTTTTTTTCTCTGAAGGAGCCAAGGCAACTTTCCTAGGGAACTCTTCAAGTTTTAATTCTATAACATTTTTCAAATTCCATTCTGCTGATTGTTCATATCAGCAAGTATGCAATCTGCTATGCTTACTTTAATGCCCAGAAGATAATCAGTATGCTCACACTGTGGTTTCCCCTGGCAGAGAATCATGAAATGAATCTCAGAACTGGAAAAGATCTTGAAAGATACCTGATTCTTGTTTCAGTTTTGTTGCCAAACAAGTTAACAACTAACCAATCTAGGAAGATGTTTAAAAGGAGGGCAAGAGACCATGTTCCTCTGATGATGACAATTGGATTGCTGCCTCTAACGCTTTGTCTGTTCACTATCTGACATATTTCATCTCTTCTCCTGTGCTGCTGCTTCTTACTCTTTATCAGATCATCAATATAAAAATCCCCACTCCCCAGGTTTGAAATGATTGGAGCCTAGACAAGTCACCAAACCTGTTCTCACATTCTTTCTTTCTGTCTTCTGAGTTTTACAGAGATTGGCTCAGGTTATCACCCTCCTTACAACTCTTCAAATACTCCAGAAAGGCAAGAATAAAAAGTCATGTGTACCACTTGCTAGAGGTTGCCAACCCCTCTTTTGTGAGTTGGCCTTAGACTAGAAATTGTTATGAGGAGTCTGGCTCCTGGCCAAATACCAAGTGTGAAATTTCAGGCCTGACCATAGGCAATTACAAAGGCTTTACCTGGCAGGCCTCGTGGGGGAAGCCTGCCTTCTCCACTCCAGAGGTGATGTATAGCCAGTCTCCAAAGGGAGTTGCAGACAAGGGCTTAGGCCTCCCTGGCTGGCCATACTTTTATGCATATCTGTAGCCCAGGTACCTCCATCCTAAGCCCTCCTTATTGAGAGTCTTTGGTCAAGGCCTTTCCTAGGTGCCTCTGCCCTAGACCTCCTTATTGAGTGGAGGAGGGGAAGCCTCCACTTAGTGCTCAGTACTATTCTACTCCTAGCCCTTCCTCTCTCCCTTTCCTCAGTCCCCATTAAATGGCATAACCCTTTTGTTAAGGGGTCCCTTGGGAGGTCATCCCAGAGGTAACACTTATGCACATCTCAGCAGGATCTCATAGACTGCCAAAGTGGATAGTACCCCAAATAGTGGGGCTTCTGAGGTCTCTGGAGATATCCAGATCCTATGGTTAGGCAGATAGCTCCAGAGTTTAGTGCCTTGCCAGTGGGCCCTACTTTGGAGTTTGTGCTCTTGAGAGTGACAGAGTTGTACTCAATTATGTCTTTCCTACACATGGCTCCTCTGTCCCTTCTATTTAATCCTATACTTGGTGCTGGAGTTTGTGGGTGTTTGTCCAAGGGTCTCGAGTCTTTGGGCTGTCCATATGCCAGCTGGGCCCGGAACCTTAGCGGAGTTGCAACACCTACTCTACAGCTCATTGGACTCACCTAGGACAATTAACAAGGAGATGATGATGGACAACGATCATCCCAAGGGACAGAGAGAGTCTGCAACTGCAAGCAAGATAGTCCCATCCATCTTCCCCATAGAATATAAGCCCCCTCTCAATTAGAGGTGGAGAGGACATCACCATCCCAGAATCCTCAGGATTGGGGAAAGAACTACAGACTAGAGTAGACTTACTGGTATTCTACCATAGACATATTGTGATTCTAGCAATGGAAGAAATTACATCATTGACGTGGAGCCAGTGACCCTGGAGGCTCTGGGGGCAGGGAGAAGGAAAAACAGTTGTAATACGGGGGCTTTTTTGGGACTTGAGAATAGTCCTGAATAACACTGCAATGATAGATATAAGTCATTTTATGTCATGACATAACATGCAGAACTGTGTGGGGAAGAGTGTAGAGTATAATGTGAACTACGGTCCATGCTTAATGGTGAAGTCCCAGGATGTGTTTATCAATTGCAATGAATGTGCCACACTAATGAAGGATGTTTATGTGGGAGGGTGTCGGAGGTGTGGGGAGTGGGGCATATGTGAATCCCTGTATTTTTTGTTAACATTTATATAATTTAAGTATCTTTTAAAAAAATTATTATTAAAAAAAAAAGAGGTAAGTTTCAGTGGACTAGCCCTGGGGCTGTATCAGGAGAGAGGAAGAGAAAAGGAAGTAGCCAGTATAGGAACCCCTGGAGTCTAACCCAAACCATTCTCTTTTTCCCACCTCTTATATCCTGCCAAGCACTGTCTTGCTGATTCCAGCTTCCAAATATCACCTGTATCCTTTCCCCATTTCAATTTCATCATCAATGATTTGAGTCAGTCCTTCATTATTTCTCACCTGGGCAATTGCAAAAGCCACTTTACTGGTTTTCTATTCATAAGTCTTACCCATCTATCAGAGCCATCTCTTAAAAAAATGCAAATTTGAATATCTGCACTTGCCTGCTTAAGATCATTTGATGATTTTCCATCATCCACAGGAAACTCCTTAACATGCCCCTAATTGCTTTCCATTTTATGTTCCCTCCGTCTTTCCATCCATCCTTTTTTTCACTTCCCATCTTATACTTTATGCTGAAGGAAAACCAACACATTTTTGGGAAGAATTGCAGACAACATACAAAAGTATTTTAGGAACTGGGGAAGGAAATTAGTCCTTAGCTTTATTTTCCTCCTGATCTTGCTCACGTCCTTTTTTAGTTTGCTGAAGCTGCTCAAAGCAGATACCATAAAATGGGTTGGCTTTTAACAATGGGGATGTATTAACTTACAAATGTAAAGTTTTGAGGCTGAGAAAAATATCCAAATCAAGGCATCATCAAGGCAATGGTTTCTTCCCAAAGGTAGGCTGCCAGCGATCCTGGGGTCCTCTGATGCATGGCATGGCACATGGCGGTATCTGCTTATCTTTCCCTTCTCTTCTAGGTTTTGTTGCTGTCAGCTTTTTGCTTCTGTGGCTTTCTCCCTTGTGTCTGAATTTCATACTCTTATAAATGACTCCAGGAAGAGGCTTAAGACCCACCCTGAATGGAGTGGGTCACATCTTAACTTAGTGTCCTCACCAAAAGATCTTCCTTACAATGAGTCCACACCCACAGGAATGGATTAACTTTAAGAACATGCTTTTCTGGAGTACACACAGCTTCAAATTATCACACATCCCTTTTCTTCATCTTTCTGACAAAACATATACCTTCCAATAGTGACGTTTTCCCCCTGTAGAATCTCTAAGAGTGAACCTAATTATGTGATTATGAGGTATTTCCCTCTGTTCCTCCTTTTTGTAATCTCAACTCCTCAAAGTAACTAGAGGAAGAGTCACAGGGTGGTGGGATCAAACAAATGATGTAATGTGGCCTTTAAGAGTACAAGTTTTGGAATTAGACTAACAGACTTCAAATACTCTGCCACATACCGCATTACTTTGGACAACTTAATGTCTCCAAGACTTAACTTCCCCACCCTAAAATGGAGATAATGCCTACTGCATATGGTTGTTATGAGGACTAAATGAAGTAAAACATAAAGCATGTGTTTAAGTGCTCAGTAAAAGTTAGCTTTACAGTGTTCTTTGGAGAATGAAGAGAATTGAGCTAAGTAGGAGAACTATAGATGAGGAGAGAACCAACTCTGGAAACAGAGAGCACACTTTTTCTCAGAGTGATCCTGGTGTTTTAATGAGTGCCTTTCACTACAATGAAGTAGAAGAACCTTTGGGCAACAGATGTTTGGATAGCGCCTCTTCCACTCCCTCAGGTGGAACGCAGAGGAAATGAATCATGCCATCTGGAGGAGAGTGAAGCTGGTGTGGGAGGGGAAACCATATAAGAAGCTGCTCTACATTGCACATAAATATCCCTGTTTCTTTGCCTTGGTTCAGGACCTACCCTAGAATTGGGACAATAGGATCATTGTGGGCCCTTTAGAAAGTGCTTATGAATGATCACAAGGCCTGGCCCACTTGAGACCTAAGCTTGCATGGAGGTGGGGTATGTGTCCTCATGACTCCCCAGTGCTGCTTTCAGATCGTTTATTATCCCTCCTCCAACATCCTCCCATTCAACTCTGTGTCTCATGCTGTAGCAGTTCTTAAATATGGTGCCCCAATTCTTTGATATTCCCTGAATTGAGAGGTGGGGTCTATGTCCCTTCCCTTGTATCTGGCTTCTGAGACTGCTTGACCAATAGAATTCTGTGGATGTGATGCTGTGGCTGTTTCCAGTTCCAGGCCTTATGAAACTGGCTGCTTTCACTTCTTGTCTCTAAAGATTCTGACTTTTAGAACCCAGCCATTATGTAGCCCATAGAGCAGCCCAAATAGAGACTCACCCAGGCTTCAGCCCCAGCTGAGCTACCAGCCAACAGTCAGCACCAACGTGTCAGTCATGTGACTAAGTCACCTTGGAAGTAGATTCCCCCAGGCTCGTCAGATGGTCTCAGCTGATGCAATATAGAGTCAAGCCTTCCCCACCACAGCCTGACCAATTTACAGATTCACAAGCTACATAAATGATTGTGGCTTTAAACCACCAGGTTTTGACAGTCTGTTACACAAAAGAGATAACTCGGAACATCATCATATTATATCTATAAACGAATACTCATGTTATCATAATTTATCAAACCCCAGATAATTTTTCCTCATTATCAATGAAGGATCAATGTCATTCTCTCCAATACTAGTCCTGCCTTAATTCTGGGCAATTTCAGTATAAACGTAGATGATCCTTATAATCCCCTGCTTCTTACTCTCAATACTTTTAACTCTTTTCCAAGGAAATGATCTTACTACCCTAAGTCAACTGCTTATTCTCTTGGTCGGACTATATACATTTTCATTACCAATAACTGCAATCCTTCCATAATCTTATTTTCATATATCTCAATATCTAACCATCATCTCTTGTCTTTCCTGTTCACTCGCAATAGTACTCTGAACCCAGAAATGCTAGGGCCTCACAAGAACCTGTAGTCCCTTTATCTACCAACTTTTCATTGTTCCTCAGGCTTCCAATGCTATTATTCTGTACTCATGGCTAGTCATTATACTCACTTCCTTGTGCATACTATTGATTACCTTTCCCACCCTTTCATTTTTGTCATGCTTACTGTTGTCTTGGTTTCCTGGCTGCAATCACAAATACCATGAAATGGATTGGTTTAACAACAGGAATTTAAGGCTTATGATTTTGAGGCTAGGAGAAGTCCAAAATTGAGGCATAAGCAAGGCAGTATTTTCACCCTGAAGACTGTGGCTTTCTAGGGCTGACTGCCAATGATCCTCGAGTCCTTGGCTCTTCTGTCACATGGCAGGGTCTTCTCCTCTCTTCCAGGTTCACTGACTTCCAGCTTCTGGCTCTTCCGTGGCTTTCTCTCTCTGTATCTGGATTTCATTCTGCCTATATGGGATTAAAGCCTAACCTTATTAAATTGGCCCACACCTTAACTAAAAATAACATCTTCAAAAGGTCCTGTTTACAATGGGTTCACACCCCCAGGAATGGGCTAACATTAAAAAACACCCCTCCCCCGGGGTATATAATTCAACTAACCAAACTTGGCAAAATCTCAATCCTGGTTAAATTAAACTTTCTGCCTATTCTATGCCAACACCTATGCAGTTGAAAATGGCAAAAGAAAAACTCATAAGCATACTGTTTAGTCTCCTTTCATATTTATGACCATGAACCTCAATGTTGAGCCCTTAATATTGCCAGCAAACAGTTTATATATTCCTAATCATTCTACTCTCCCCATCTCCTAGATGATTATTTCATACTATATCTTTTCTCAGCAAACCCTCCTATACTTCCTCCCCCATCCTCACTCACAGCTTGCAATTTTACTGAGAAAACTGAATCAAGAAGAGAATGTTCACACTCGCCACCACATCTATCCACTTAAGAGCGTATGTGCCAACTTTCTTTTCTATCTGTTACCATATGTGAAATATCCATTCTCCTATACAAGACCAATTTATTTATTTGTGTACTAGCTTCCATCCTATCTCACCCACTCAAGGACATTTTCCTCTCTGTCTTCTAAATCACCAATATTTGATTTCTGAATGTCTCATGCTTATTATAGACAAATATGTTGTGAATTCTCTCATACTGAATTAGAAAAAAAATCTTTAGATCCACTTCCCTTCCAACTAGAGCTCCATTTCTTTGCATCTCTCTGAAGGAAAATTCCTTAAAAGAGTTGCCCATTCTCATTCCCATTTCCTTTCCTCCTACAGTTAGGATTACCCCAACCAGTCTACTGAAGTTGCTCCAGTGAAGGTCACCAGTAACCACATTGTTAAATTCAGTGGAAAAATTTGAGTTCTTATCTTACTTGAATTAGTAGCAGCATTTGACACAATTGATTTTCCTGGATATACTTTCTTTATTTGGCTTGCAGAACACCACGCTCTTCATTTTCTTCCTACATAATTTGATTATTTCCTCCTCAATTTCTTTAGCTGGTCCCTTTTCTTCTCCCTGAACTCTTAACATTGAAGTGTCCCAGGGTCTCAGTTCCAGATCCTCTTCTCCATCTATATTCATCTGCTTATTAATCTCCTCCAGTCTCATGGCTTTAAATTCCACTCATATATCAATAACTCAAATCTCCAGCCTAGACCATTCTCTCAAGTCCCAGACTCATACATCCAACTGTCTACTCAACTAATCCACTTTGACATCTAATAGAGCAACAAATTTAACGTGTTCAAAACTTAACTCTGTCTCTTTCCCTGCCCTAAACCCACCAAACATGTTTCACACGCAGTCTATCCATCTCAGTTGATGGTAACTCCATCCTTGCAGCTGCTCAAGACAAAAACTTTATATTCACTTTTGATTTCTCTTTTTCATACTTCACATTCAATCCATCAGGGAACCTTTTGGGCTAGATTTTTTAAAAGTATTCAGAACCTGACTACTTCTAACCACCCACACAGCTACCACTCTAGTTCAAGATACCATTACCTCACACCTAGATTATTTTAATCGTATTCTAATGGTCTCTCTACTTCTACCCTTTCCATCCATACAATCTATTCTCAATCCAGGAGCCAAATGATCCTTTTAAATATAAGTCAAAACATGTCATTCATCTGCTCAAAACCATGCAATAGCTCTTCATTTTATTATACTATATAATTCATTTATTATTTTTGTCATTTATTGCCTTTTACTCTCACTACAATGTAAGCTAATAAGAGTAAAGATCATTTCTCTCTTTTTAACTCATTTTTTCCAATGATGTATACAAAATGCCTAAAAGGGTATCTGGCATATGGTAGGTTCTCCATAAGTATTTGTTTAATATTGAATAAATGTACATAGTTTTACAAGTCTTTTTCTCTGTTGTTTACCATTAACTGAGAGAAGGTATTTAAAAATCTCTCAGGATTTGTAAATTCTCTCTTTACTGTCAATTTTTCTTTACATGTTTTGAAGCTATATCATTGAACAGGTACTTTTTAAATTGCTACAACTTTCTTATTGACTCTTAAATATTATGTAGTGACACTGTTTATCTGTAAGAATGTCTTTTGCATTAAAGTTAATGTTAATATAGTGACACCTGTTTTCCTTTGGTTATATTTGCAAGGTATTTTTTTCCAAAAATTTTGACTATCAAATTTTGGCTGTGAAAGTTAGTGACTTGCAATACATCACGTACTCTGAGTGAGCTCGGGCTGGTTTCATTGATTCTGATGCCACCTGCTTTCAGTGGGGAAGAGGCCAG
Source organism: Cabassous unicinctus (assembly GCA_029593785.1). Classification (NCBI taxonomy): domain Eukaryota; kingdom Metazoa; phylum Chordata; class Mammalia; order Cingulata; family Chlamyphoridae; genus Cabassous; species Cabassous unicinctus. The sequence goes on along the minus strand of JAQZBX010011767.1, from coordinate 14,993 downwards.
CCACCACCAAGGCCCTGAGGAAGAACCCCAAGAAGCAGAGGCTGATGTTCTAAAGTCAGCACCCCAGGCTGCCCTCTTGGAAGTGCTTCATCTTGAACTCCAAAGTCTCCTCTTCCTCCTTTCCTTCAGACCACTCTTCAATTCCTGCCTTTATCCCTCCAGGGCTTAGGAATGGAGTTAAAAGAGAAGCTCATGTGCTGCCTTTCATTGAGGCTTTCATGGAGGTAAGGATGGGGGAGTAGGGAGTGGTGCCTTGTCAAGAATAAAACTATTAAATTCTTTAAGTTCATTTCTTTTTTTTTCTTAATAAAGGAGTGGGTAGATGCTCATTTTAATGTATGGAACTTCCTTTTACCTCTTGTCTGCTCACATACCCTCAAATGCCAGAAGAACAAAGTGAGGCTATGGCCTGACCGTAATCCAGGCTTCCTTTCCTTTTACTCATACAAGAAAAAAAAATGGAAAGCAATTATTCCTTCACAAGAATGGGAACATGTTTTTTTTCCTTACCGAATGTCAGAGCCAGAAGGCACCTTGGAGGTGTGGAGACCAGCAGTGATGACGACCTTGGACTCTGTGGAGGGGAAGCGAGAGTCTAAGAGGCGACTTCTTTGCCCATTTCAACCTGCATGGCTCTGCTTTTGTCTGTTTTATATGGCATGCCTCTGTGTAAGATTTTATTTGATAAAAGCCTACCACTATAAAAAAAGAAAAGTGTGAAAAGCCACCCATCTCATCCAAACACTTTTTGTAAGTGGCAAAGCAAAGGCCCAGTGAACTAAACAGAATGGCCAGGAACTTCAGTACACTTTAGAACCAGAATCAAAACCTAGGCCTTTTAATACCCTTTCCAGTATTCTTTTTTCTACATCAAGATTTCTAGTCCCTGCAGCTTATGTGATTTTATTAGTCAAAAGGAAGTGGGGGACAGGAGGAGGGAAGTTGGGAAGAAGGAGAGTGACTGAACTTGGATTTCATCCTCCTGATGAGTGAGCCATCTTCCAGGCTTTACCATCTGTTTTGCTTCAACTTCACATGAGATTCACTGGAATCTGGAAGCACATGACTCCCTACTGATGCAATCCCATGTGGGCTTTGTATAGCCCCACAGGAATTTCACTGAGTCACACCCATTAGCATGGACTCACAGCCTGCAGGCCTGCAGAAAGCAAATTCACCTTGCTGAGAACATTGTCCTCCAGGACCATCAAGTCTCTCCATATCAGACAATATCCTCTAAAATGTTGATAAGTTTATTATTTTTTACTAATGTGAATGTGTAGGATATTCACCTAAGGCCATACTTACGGTATGATTTCAGAGTGAATTTTCCCTGCCTTCCTGACCCTAAATTTCTCTGAAATTACAGAGTGCTCTTATCTGTTTTAATCAGTCTGGCACATTTTATTTATAGTCTTTTATTTACAGTCTTGTCTTGTATTTACAGTTTTTGTTTTGTTCTTCTGCCTCCTTAACAGAATGGAAGTTTCCTTGATAGCTGTGACCATATTCTGAAAACTGTATTTTCCAAATTTCAAGATGGGACCTATAAATAAGAATATGCATGTGAAGATTAGACAGAATATTGGAATTAGCATTTATAGTAATTGATAAGTATACATAGCAGAATGTTATATTCTCAATAGGTTCTTGGGTTTCTAAAAATTTAGGCAGACTCAGGCTGAGACAAACCCCATGACAAAAATAGAAATGACCTAGAGACATTGTACAATGTACCAAGTACAAAAATAAAGTAAATGATGAGTTCATTGATGATAAGCAAAATGAAAGATAACTATGCATCTGGAGATCATAGAATAATGAAAATCTTTTTAAATCTTATCCCTTTGAGTGTTTTGTAAGTAGGGCTAGGTACCCTTGGAGATGCTGATTCAAAGGGAACATACAGTATTCCAAGCTAATGGTACAAAACAGTCCCAGAAAAGAAGAGGAATGGATTCAGATGAGGAGCCAAAATGAATAAGGTGTCCGTGGTCTGGCAAAGGGCTTGGAAGTTGAGTTGAGCTTCTTGATCTCTGTTATACATCTCCCCAGGGTCTCATCAAAGTGTTAGCAACAGGAAAACAGGGTTAGCCTCCGTGGTTAGATAAGCATTTGCCAGATAAGGATGCTTATCTCAGTTGTTAGCAAAAAGCTCATATGTCTGTTCCAGTGTAATCTCAGGAAAATGGCAAGGAAAAGTCAGAAGTCTCACACTCCCTGTGGAATAGCAGTATCCAATTGCATTTTCACCTCTATTATTTCCCCCCAAACTGGAACAAGATAAGTAGACAGAGAACCTACAAATGAATATCTAAAGTTCTAGGGCAGTCCATTTTACCTGTGAAGGATGAAGAATGCATTTAACTGAAGCCTGAGCAGAAATTTGATGAAGCAACAGTTATTCTAAACCTATCTCTTTGGCTGTCTTTTCATTATCCTTAAGAATAACATTTTACAAAGGTAAAGAATAAATGGAAAAGTGTTAATTAAGTAGCACAGAGGGTAATTACTTAGAGTTCAAAAGTGGCAGTGATCACAGTGGGTTAGAGCAACCTTGGGAGTGGTGACTGGGACTTGGTCTTGAAGGATGGTGTATTAGTCAGGGTTCTCTAGGGAAATAGAATCAACAGGACTATCTGTAAATAGTATGAGATTTTATAAGAGCCTCTCATGTGACCGTGGGGATGCACAAGTCCAAGTTCCACAGGCAGAATGCAAACCAGGGGCTCCGATGAGAGTCCAATGAAGGTCCTTGATGAGTTTCCAGGAGACGTTGGCTGTCCAAAGATGAGCTGGGAAATTCTCTCTGAATGCTATAATCACTTCCCCTTTTAAGGCATTCAACTGATTGGATAAAAAGCATCACTCATTGCTGATGGCAATCTCCCTGATTGATGTAGATATAATCAGCTATCTATGCAGTAAATTCACTAATGGCTAAAGTCCATAAATGTCCTTGTATTACAATTAGCCCAGTGCTTCCTTGACCAAACAACTGGGCACAATTACCTGGCTGAGTTGACACATTAGCCTAATCATCAGTCCACCCCTTGTCAACTGGCAACCATACACATTACCTTAAACCATGCTTAGTCTCTAAGTAAAAACAATAACAGACATGCATATATATATTTTTTTCCACCTAACAATGGTCAACTCTTCTGCGTACAACCAGAAACACATTAATTCCCTACAGAATAGGGTGCAAGTTCTTGGGTAATATCCACTCTTAAACTTGACATCCTTAAATACTATGACATGAAACTAATACAACTTGTCATATGATAAAGGAAAAGGTTGGGGAAGAAAACAAAGAAATTCATTTTGTGTACATATACAATTATAATGAAACAAGGAAGAAAGATTCATGAATATTACAGTCCTCATTTCTGTAATTGGTTACGTGGTCAAAGTTCATATTTATCACTACCTTCTTCCACTATCCATTCACCATTCATGTTCCAGTTACCTTCAGCAAGCACTTCAGCTGGCTGTGGTTCTTTGCCTAGTGGGGTGACCCAAACTTTCATTCACGAAGATTCTGGGCCAATGTTAGTCTGACTTGTTGCAAATTCCCATTGACTTTAATCACAGGGCATGGCAGTACTAGGAAATGCCCTAGAGGATCTCCTGTATTCCAGGCAAACTCTTCTTTACTCTCATTATGTAGGTGCAGTTCTATTTCCCCTTGATAGTTAGGATCAATCATCCCAGCCAGTACAGTAATTCCCTTCTTTGCCTGTAGATTCAGAGGTAAGAGGAGCCCAAAGTGGCAGGTGGCAGTCTTAACTTCCAGTTCAATGAAATCATTGTTGTGTTCCCTGGTGGCAGCACTCCTCCTTTTGGGACTAAAACCTGTAGACCAGCAGAGCTTAAGGTTGCAGGTACAGGAAGCAAAAATTTTCCTAATGGGTCACTAGGAATAATAGTGAGTGGTGCCACTCTCATTTCCATCCCTTGATTTGTGAACCCATGAATCCTGGTTATGGGAGAAATAGCACCATAGAGTGGACGCTGATTTAGAACATACATAGTCTCCTGGAGAACATTGCCCCAGCCGTGCAAGGTATTGCTACCTAGTAGGTGCTACAATTGAGTCTTCAAAAAGCCATTCCACCTTTCTATAAGTCCAGCTGCTTCAGGATGATGGGGAACATGGTAAGACCAGTGAATTCCATGGGCATGTACCCAGTCCCACACATCATTTACTGTGAAATGGGTTCCTTGATCAGAAGCAATGCTGTGTGGAATGCCATGGCAGTAGTTAAGACATTCTTTAAGTCCACAGATGGTAGTTTTGGAAGAAGCATTATGTGCAGGAAATGCAAACCCATATTGGGAGTATGTGTCTATTCCAATTAAAACAAATCACTGCCCCTTCCATGGTGGAAGTGGTCCAATGTAGTCAACCTACCACCAGGTAGCAGGCTGATCACCTCAGGGAATGGTGCCATATTGGGGGCTGAGTGTGGGTCTCTGCTGCTGGTATATTGGACACTCAGCAGTGGCTACAGCCAAGTCAGACTTGGTGAGGGGAAGTCCATGTTGCTGAGCCTATGCATAACCTCCATCCCTACCTCTATGGCCACTTTGTTCATGAGCCCATTGGGCAATGACAGGAGTGGCTGGAGAAAGAGGTTAAGCATTAGCCACAGAGCAGATCATCTTATCCACTTGATTATAAAAATCTTTCTCTGCTGAAGTCACCCTCTGGTGAGCATTCAAGTGGGACAAAAATATTTTCATATTTTTTTGCCCACGCAGAAAGATCTATCCACATACCTCTTCCTCAGATCTGTTTGTCACCAATTTTCCAATCATGTTCCTTCCAAGTCCCTGACCATCCAGCCAAACCATGGGCAACAGCCCATGAATCAGTGTACAGATGTACCTTTGGCCATTTCTTCTTCCAAGCAAAATGAACAACCAGGTGAGCTGCTCGAAGTTCTGCCCACTGGGAGGATTTGCCCTCACCATTATCCTTCAGGGATGTCCCAGAAAAGGGCTGCAGTGCTGCAGCTGTCCACTTTCAGGTGGTACCTGCATACGTGCAGAACCATCTGTAAACCAGGCCCGAGGTTTCTCTTCCACAGTCAACTGATTGTAAGGGACTCCCCAAGAGGCCAAAGCTGTGGGCTGGGAAAGAGAAGTAACATAGCAGGGGTTGTGCCCATGGGCATTTGGGCTACTTCCTCATGCAACTTACTTGTGCGTTCAGGGCCCTCCGAGCCCTATCTCATATATACCACTTTCACTTTATTATGAAGTTCTGCTGTGCATGCTCAACTTTATGGTTTGGTGAGTCAGACAATACCCAGCTCATGATAGGCAACTCAGGTCTTAACTTGAACCATAGTTAAGTGTTCAGTCTCTAGTAAGGCACAGTAGCAGGCTTCAGTTTCGCTGGTACCCACCTCAAGATCCAGACTCCCTGGGGCAGGCTGGAGGTTGGGTGATACAAGGTTGACAAGGTGTGTTCTCCACAGAGCAGGCCATTGCAAATTTATCTGGTAAAATCTCAGCAGAATTTAGGGTTCCAATGTCCCCACCAATATTATCATCAACTCATATGTCTCCATCCCAGCCCTCTGGGTTCCACTCCTTTCCAATCAATGCCTTCACTTAAACCACAGAAACCCTGCGGTGTTGAGATTTTAGTTTCCTTTGTACGTCTGCTACTCGTACAATGAGAGTCTGAGTTTGGTTCTCTGATATCTCAAGCCTGTGGCTGCAGGAGACAAGATTTTCTTTCAGAGCACACATAGAAACTTTCACATCATTCATGCGAAATTTGAAGCCTTTAGCTCATCTCTTTCGTTTCTAATTGTATCCAGAGTATCTAGGAGAAGCCAGCCAACATCATTATACCTTTTGACTCCACAAAACTCTGTTAAGGTGTTGAAAACACTCTCACCCAGATCTTTGCTTCTTATAAGCATGGAAGTAGGGGAATCCAGTGATGATATTTTGCATATCTCCATTGCCAACACACACCATGGACTGTTAGTCGCCTCTTCATTATTGGAAAGGGAATCATTAGGACCTTTGAGTCCAATTAGAATAGAGAGCCAGTTGCAAAACTCCCAGAACCACCACAGGCATCCCATGTTTAAGACTCTGTTCCTCAAGCACCACTCCCGGTACCAAGCTGTATTAGTTAGGGTTCTCTAGGGAAACAGAATCAACATGAGATATCTGTAAATAGTATAAGATTTTATAAGAGTCTCTCACGTGTCTGTGGGGATGTACAAGTCCAGGTTCTGCAGGCAGGCTGCAAACCAGGCGCTCCGATGAAAGTCCAGTGAAGGTCCTTGATGAGTTTCCAGGAGGCGTTGGCTGTCCAGAGACGATCTGGGAAATTCTCCTTGAATGCTGAAATAACTTCCCCTTTTAAGGCATTCAACTGATTGCATAAAACATCACTCATTGCTGACGGCAATCTCCCTGGTTGATGCAGATGTGGTCAGCCATCTATGCAGTAAACCCACTGATGACTAAAGCCCATAAATGTCCTTGTATTACAATTAGCCCAGTGCTTGCTTGACCAAACAACTGGGCACAATTACTTGGCTGAGTTGACACATTAATCTAACAATCACAGATGGGTAGGATTTAGATTAAGTGAAAAACAGAGAGAAATGAAGGGCTTGCAGTGTGGAGGTAAATGCTGGGTACAAAGGAAGCAGAAGGCACAAAGCCACTATTACTCTTAGTTTTAACAAATGAGAAAACAGAGTGTCAGATAGGCTAAGTAACTTGTCTAAGGATACACAGCTCATAAGTTTCTAGACTGGAAATTCATGTAAAGCCCATACTACCTGCCTCCCCACACAGACTCCTGTCTTGCAAGTTCACAAGGGTGATAAACATGCAAGCAAGTAATTATGAGAAATAAATGTTTGCTGAATTGATAGCTGTTCCATTTCTTTACATTTTTATTTAGTTATACTTTCTGTGAAATGTCAAAAAATAAAAAGGAAGCAATGTTACTTTCTAAAGAAATATTTATTTTCTGTATTGTCATCACCAAAGGCACTCACATGGGAGTGCTATAAGAGAGGGATAATGGTGACATAACCTGGTCCAAAGCATAAGCTGGCAATTTTCTTAGGATGAAGGGGTGCAGAGAGAGAGAGAGAGAGAGAGAGAGAGAGAGGGAGAAAGAAAGACAGCAAGAGAAAGGAGAGACTAGAGGCCTAGAAAGAAAAGGAAAGTTGGAATGACTTAGCTCCAAAATGTATTGAATTAAGCTGATAACTTTCTTGTGCTTAGAAACACTCCAGATTTTCAGAAATCGACGTTTCTGTCAAAAGCAGTTTAACATACTTGGTCTTTGTGAAATATGAGTGCTTTTCAAGTTTTTCAAATCAAGGCAAAATGGATAACCCAGAAAAGATCACTGTTGACCTTGGTGAGTGCAGGATCTAACTTACTCTCAGCTGCATCTGATCCTCTGTGAAATAAAGTGGCAAATCAATGATTCAAGCCAGCAAGTGATATGCAATAGAAGACAGTAAACTTCTCATTTAGAGCTGCTTTTCCAACTGCTGCATCCTCCTGGCTACTGCTGACTCACAGACCCACAAGTGACTAGGCAATTGATTGCTTGAAATGCTGGTGATAATCAGCCATGAACTGAGGGGCATGTTTAACTCAATCCCCTGCATCTAAAGTTAAAAATAAATAAAAGAAAAGGTACTAGAAACTTGACAAGGATAAATAGAGTTAGGATGCCTTCCATTGTCTAGGAAAAGGAGTATAGGAGCCCTATCTATGACTAGAAATAGAGTAACAGGCTATTTGGCTTTTCTGGCATTTTTATAGTAGGGAAGGCTGAGAGCTAAGTACAACCTCTCAAAGAGCCTTGAAAACTGTTCCAATTTCCTTCACAGCCCTTATCACACTCTTTTGTAGTTGTCTATGTACAGCTGAATGTTGGAGGCACTGACAGTATTTTATTCATATTTGTACTCCCACTACCATACACATAGCAGGTTCCCATGAAATGGTGGATGGGTGAGTGGTGGATGGATAGAGAGAAATCATCACACTCACCACAGGTAAGTGACTCGAACCTGAGAGCTGGAGGAAGGTCACTGCAAAGAGGGAATTTCCATGAGGTATCGCAGGTAAACTGACAAGGGAATATGTGTTGACAATCAAGTGATTAATCTACCAAGAAAGCATGTACTGGTTTTCAGAGAAGTTTGTTTTCAAGGAAGGTAGTTGTTAGTAAGGGTATATACTTCCAATTTTATTTGTAAGGATACTGTAGGATGAATTGAGCTCTGGGTACGCAGATGTCCCAGAAAAGGCCCACCAAGGATAAATACCCAGAACATTTGGCAGATCTGCCTTTTGATTAGTTAATATTTAAACCATCTGGAATGATTTTTAAAATGCTCTCTCCTAGAACTGTGGGTTTCAACTTTATATTCTATCTCCCGCCCCCCAGTTAGTTAGTTTTTGTTTTTTTTTTTAATATTAACAGATCTCTTTTTTTCTTTTTTCCCTCTTCTTTGCTTCTCCCAACACCTGCACCTCACTTAAGTAATTATATCTCTGTGTTTATTGTCTATGGGGAGAAATGTGATCATAGAACACTGAAATAATCCTGAGAGCTATTTCTTTGCTTTATTTCTAAAATCCTCACTTCTGTGCAGAAAAGAGACAGTTCTGGGCTTATTAAAATCTATGAAGAATGAAGTTGGAGGAGAATGTTCCCTCTTCATTAGAAATATTTTCGGCAGGCTGGGGAAGATGTAGAGAAAGTGCAGATGTGATGAAAGCAGATAAGTGGGCAGGCTCCATAGAGAGGAACCTTATAATACCCTGAATTCAGAGAAGAGTTCCATGGAGGTGGCAAGACCCCTTAGAGATTTAGGGGAGTAGAGAGACGCTGCATCCTGCAGGAGAAGGAGCAGAAACCAGAAAGAAGGAATGACGGGGGTGGTTCAAGACAAGAGAGGTCCGTGGACAATGTACAGGAGTACCATGTTCCAGGATAACATGGAAGCAGACAAATGGCCCCTATGACTCAGATGGGCCCAGAATCTGTGAGGAGATCCACCAGCCTTTAGACAAGTGGAAGGGGCAAGTCAGGAGTGACTTGAATGGGCAAATGACCAAGGATAAGGCTAGACCACAGAGTCTTAGTAAAAGCCTGTGGGAACAAATGATGTGAGAATCAGATGTACTCCTCTTACTCAATGCCTAGCTCCAAATCAGTGCTTCAGAACTTAGCCAAAGTCCTGCAGAAAAAGGGAAGAAATCTTAAACTGATTGAATTTAACTTTCTCTTACTGTGTTGGAACTTAAGCTCAAAATATAAATTAAGTAGAGATATAAAATGAGAAATGTATTTCCTGCACATCTAAGTTTGTGGGTTGAGATTCATTCCTGCTATTGAACTCTGTCTCTCCATCCACCTATCCATCCATCCATTTATCCACCATTTTTTTCCAGAAAAAAAACTCATGACATTTTATAAGTATATAGGACAAATCAAAGTATCCCTGTGCCACCATAATAGACATATAGGCTGGATCAGGCATTGCAACTCAGATGCTGAGAGGGGCCAGGCAGCTAATACAAATAAATGAAATAGGTCAGAGTAAGCAAAATTAATTGCCTGAAATATAATTAAACTGTATCTATTTTTGCTGACCTATAGTATGTGTTTCATGATATAAACAAGTATGCTAATGGGAATTCTAGGTATGAAATTTTTAATTATTGCATTTCTTTCTTTTGTAATTGAGTTCTTTGATTATGAGCCAGAAACCTGGCTATATCAAGTCTTGTACTGCAATATGTGGTGTGCAGTAAGTAGAAACCTTGTATTTTTTAAATTGAGAAGGATATTCAGTTCTTTTCAGTTTCATAATAACAGTTGATCACAGAGATCTTTCCAAACAGAATTTCACAATAATTTATATATTCAGGGAAGCTGCTCCTTAGCTTTGCATTCATGACAGCAATATTAATTACAAATAGCAACTTTAACAATTTTGTCCATTTTCAAAAAGTCTGAATTCAGCATATCATTTTTTACATTGAAATTCCCTTTGTTTCTAATTGTTTCTTTGCAACCATCCATGCAAGGATAACTCCCAGATGAACCTCTCAAGCCCTAATCCCCTTCTAGAAAGTCAAATTATTATTTCTGGCTCTATGGAGCACATGTTGCTCATCAGCTGCCCATGTCAACATATCCTTCCCTTCTGGATAACCATTATTTTTCCCATTCCCATTGAACAACTGTCTGAGACTGTGACCTCCGTGTTTCTTCACAATGCATTTATGCCCTAGGTTTTAGGTTCCAAGTGCTCAGAACTGAGCCTTTGGTATGTGCACACCAACTAGACAGGCATATAACTGGCACAGGATGGGTCATGGGTCATAGAAGGTCCTGCTGTTACAGCATCTAGCTTAGCTTGGCATGGAGCTGAGAAATTCCCCCCACTGGGAAGTTCCATTGGTGTCCTCATAGCTCCCCAGAGAAGAAGGATATATTACATGGCTTAACTTGCTCAGTCCCAGAGCAAACCCTGTGGGTTCTCCAGGAAGGCTGGCAATGGATATGGGGTTTCTGAAGAAACTGAGAGTCGTCAGTTGGGAGGAGTGGTCCAGGGCAGGCAGGATGGATGGCACTGAATTGGGAGTCATGATCCTACACTCATCTAAATCTAGGTCATGGAAGGTGGTTGAGGTTCTCTCTAGCAGCATCTTAAGGGGCCCAGGACTTACACTAGTCAGACAGATGCCACTCAGACTCAGATCCTTTAGCTGACCGATGTTGGGCACAGGGACAGATGCATCAAGTCTGACTCCAAAAGCCATTAGTGATTGGAAGATCTCCCAGTCACCTGAAAAGCCCCAAGCAACCTTCCAGGATTGTAATGGAATCCAAATGGAGTACCTGGAGATGGTGCAGACTGAGGAACTGAGAGGAGAACTGAGTGACACACTGCTTCTCCTTAGCAGGGGACATGTGGGAAAGCATGTGGTTATGGGGCAGGAGTTGCACAGATTATCAGTCTGGCCCAAGTGAGGAACAAAATTCCCCAGGGTGGACAGTTTCCAGGTGCAATTCACTTCCAAATTCTGGATAGAGTCCAAGACCTTCTTAACACTTTGGATTGGAATTGCAAAAATCTCGAGTTTCTTACAGCAAATGTGTAGTGAATCTTTTCTCTGCTTGACCTTAATGAGCTAGGTGAGGAATTCATCCTGGGTGGCCTTCTTGAGGCAAAAGTCCATGAGCACCATCAGGGATGCCAAGGACTGCTTCAACCTCATCTTTGAATCCTCCACTTCTTACCTCTTAGGAATGAGTTGGGCTGCCTCTGGCTCTGTCAGGGAGAGCACAGGGACCACGGTTCCAGATCTTACCAAGTCCTATAAGCATGCTTCTGTAAGTCTAGCACTTGTAGTTTCCATCTGCTGGGGAGAACCTTCTGGGTTAGCAGGCTATCAACACCATGGAGCACAGCTAGTAAGGTTTCCTGGTGAGACCACTCTTCCTTCATCAGGGTCCCAGCCAGAGGCAAGCGAAGGGCCAGGGCTGTACCATTGCCTTCCTCACCTATCTTTGTCTCTGGGGGAAGGCCACAGTGAACAGTATCTGGAAGAGCTCTGTGGGCAGCTCCTCCAGAGCTGCAATAGCTGAGGCCTCCTCCCTCAGCCAGCACTGACCACCAGTTCCAGGACCTTGGGTGGGGCCTGGCTGCTACCCTTGATGAATCTGCTTGGCAAGGAATCCACATCCCTGCGCGGCAGGCAGGGAGCTGTCTGCTCTGACCTCACGGAAGACCATAGCGACGACCACAACATTCCAGGACTCTGGTCCCTCCTTGGGCTCCTTTGAAGCTTCTTAGACCTTTCTGTTCACACCGCCTTCTCTCAGCTCCTCGCCACGCTGTTCCAGTCACACAATAGCTGGATGGAAAGAACGAGGTGCTGACTCAGCAAGTTCCCTGGAACTCAAACAGAGGGAAACATCCTTACTAGCATTAACGTAGTTTATCTGATCAAAGCTAGTTTCTGGTTCTTTCTCTCAGCATACCATTTTTTAAATTCAGTCTTCCACTCCCTAATTTTGGGACAGTAGTTTGGGTCATCATTTCCATTGGGGGGTGGGGGAAGGGAGGGTGGAGTATGCAGAGACAATTCCAGTATGTGAAGGTGGGTCATGCTATTCCTTGCCACATGAGTTTCAACCCAAAGTCATAATTTTGTTAGCAAATAGCACATTAAATAATATATTTGGGTACCAATTAATGAGTGCTCCAGTAGAGAAATATTTAAAGTATTTAGAAGGGTTATAATAACAATCAAAAGGGCCATGTTTTGATCTAATCTCTCCCATAAGCTATTTCTAAAATTTCCCTTTGTATAACACGAATAAGTCAGTTTTTTCCCCAACAAATCAAAACATGTCTTCAGCACCATGTAATGAATGACTTGACTACAGCAGACAAGTTTTGATCATTTTGGTCATTAAGCAAAGAACTGAACTGTCTGTGGTTTGGGCACAGGAGAATGTTTAGTTCATGGAGCTAACCACTATACCCATGATGGAATAAATTTTTAACTTTCTAGTACAAAAAGATTTCTTTGAATGATGTAATGGACAGATTTGAATTTCAGGTCTTTGTAAAACAATGCCATTCTGGATTTAAGTTTCATTAGAATGTAGTGTTAACCCCAAATACCAATAGTACTCACAAGAATACCATTTGATATCATACTACTTTTGATTAGTTTACATTAAATTTTAACGAACTTTTCTCAACATATAAAAGGAGTCATTTCCTGAGGTGTGTCTCTTCTGGGCACTATGCCCAAAAGTTGTTTAGTAAGGGTAAAATATTCATCAACCACAAAAAGATAGGATAGTATTATTTAAATCTGTGGTCCCATCAGCTGCAGTAGAAAAATACCCTAAATAATTTTACTTTTTCACAAAACTTGTCTTATAGCTTCTCAGCTATATCTTCAAAATTCAGAGCAACATTATATCTGTGTTAGCTTTCCATTTCAAATATTCAGTCCTGATCAGTGTACATCATTTCTGCTGCACACAACTGACACACTTTTATAAAATTGTCCTCTGTAAACAGTTTTGACTGCAGGGGAAATTTTCTCACTTAATAGGTAGCTACATTTCATAGAAGCATATCATTTAGTCAAAACTCGAGTCTTATTGACAAATTATGCCCTTTTGTAGTTCAATAAGCTTTTTAACCAGCACAATTCTCACATTCATAAGGCTCTCTTAGTTGTACCCTGTTGTGTAAGACACACAATTTATGTACGTTAATTATATAAGCATCTTTGATTTTTAAAAACCAGGCTAAAATTTTATTTTGTTTGGTTCTTGAGACCCCAAACAATAAAAGGTTTAACAAGGAGTTATAGGAAAGCTGAATTTGGGAGGGGAAAATATTCTCATCTCAATGACATTTTAGGCTTGTAAGCAAATGTAGGAGTTAGAATTTCAGGTTTTTTAAAAATGGTTCACTCTGTTATTTACACACATTTATTCCTTTTAGTTTGGCTATTGTCCCTCCTACTCCAGACACACTCTCTTGCTGCTACTAGAATACTCAGCTTTATAGCTGAAATGCTATTTGAAGCATGGCCTTACCAATGAGTTAAAACACCAAAACAGGTTTTTGTTGCCAGATAGTCTCCGTCTTTAAGGTAAACCAGACACAGAGATTCTAACATGAACTTGCCAGTCTTTTGAAATCTAATTCAATAAACTTGCTTTTTACACAGTGTACAACACTCTGTGGGCAACTAAATCTCTCTCTGGATCAGCTCTGGCCCTTGAACCACCAGTTTCCAAATTGCAGGTGGCTGGAGATCTTTGCCTTACAAGAGGAGACCTTTTCTACTTTTCTTTTATCTTTATCCACAGCTACTCAGTTATCACCATGAGCTCCCAGCCATCTTCAGTGAGGTCCGCTGTCAGAGAATTGACAAAGAATTTCTCAATAGTCCTTCTTCCCTCCTCGATTACCATTACCACAACCTCAGCTCATGGTGGTGACCCGAGTGAGATGCTGTGCAAAGCTCTAGGGAGTTGAGGATTACGAAGTGCTCTCATTTCACTGACGACATCCTGGTTACACTCAGGGACCTCATCACGGGGCTTGGCTGGAAGTGCTTGGTGATGCAAAGAGAGATGTGTCATTTTCATCTGCCCAGCGACCCAGGAGGTTAGAAGGCATGGCGACATAGCAGGTCCTAGTTGAGCATGAGGCTTGAAGCCAAGTTGTAGGTACTCACCTTCCTTCCCCAAAATGTGCTTGCCCTCTTCCTTTTTTGATTTTTCAGTGGCTTCACTTCATCACTCTTGCACTACAAGCCAAGCTTCCTGGCATCATCTATAAGCCCCACACCCCAACCAAACCAGTGGTTGATACACCTCTGATGTTTCATCTCTTTTCTCCCCATCCTTTACCTTAGATGCCAGTCTATCATTGATCTATTAATTCCATACCTTTGCACATATCGTTCCCTCTGCTTTTAAAGCCCTTTCTCCCTTCTACCATGCCCTAAGGCAGACTAACTACAACCTGTCATTTAGGAGTCAGTTCAGATGTTACATTCGCTGGAGAACTTACCCTGATATTTTCAGAACAGATTAGTGCCCCTTCTCTGTGCTTGCCTCTCTCACAGTTCCTGAAATTGTTCACTTTTTTGTTTTCCTTTCAACCCCATGGACTGTCACTATCTTCTCCATGTCTGTTTATATGACTACACCACTAGACTGGGAACTCCTGGAGGGTGGGAAAGCTACCTTTTATCCCTGTATCTGCAGCCCTCGTACAATGATCCTAGATCAATTTTGCATTTTCTCACATGTTTGTAAATGAGAAATGCTAAATCTCTCCAAGATTTTTTAACTAATCATTTAATGAATAGTTATTGAGTGTCTATATAAATGCAAGTCTCTTTTCTGCATGATACAAAGATAA
>JAQZBX010011766.1:0-42204 GCA_029593785.1 Cabassous unicinctus | reverse complement strand
TATGAGGCCTTAGATGTAAATGATGAAACTGTTATTGGAAACTTCAGGAAAGGTGATCCATGTTTTAAAATTGAAGAATATGTAGCAAGATTGACCCCTGATGTTTTATGGAAGGTAGAATTTGAAAATGGTGATCCTGGACATTTAGGTGAAGAACTTTCCAAAGTAAACTCAGAGAATGCAGCTTGGCTTCTCTTTGCAGTTGATAGCAAAATGCTAAATTAGAGAGATAAGCAGAGGACTGTCTTGTTGGGCACAAAGAAACCACAAACTGATTCCAGAAATTCCAAGCCTCTGGAAATCAAGATTCCAGATGACAGTGCCCTATTTGAGAACTTATCTAAACTTGGAAAGTAAGTCAGAATTGAAAATGCAGTAATCTAGGAAAGACTTGTGGAAAGTCTTACTGTCTGATGGCTTGGACCCCTGCTTCTCACATGCTAAACCAACAAATTTTTGAGAGAGCTGTATGAATAAAATTGCTTTCAGCCTGGTATAAATGGGACATGGAAGGGAGAGATGGAAGGGGAAACAGCTTTAAGAGGAAAACCATGGAAGCTGAGATCTGGAATTAAGATACCTCCTTGGGCCAAGAAAGGATCCCGACCCATGGGTACAGAGAGAGTGTGTTTGTCCTGGCAGTTGAAAAGGGTGGATGTTCTCACCCACTGTTCAGGGAAAGTTTTGCTACTGCAGGGTTAAGAGAGGTAAAGAGAGGGTGTAACGC
This sequence comes from Cabassous unicinctus, assembly GCA_029593785.1. Classification (NCBI taxonomy): domain Eukaryota; kingdom Metazoa; phylum Chordata; class Mammalia; order Cingulata; family Chlamyphoridae; genus Cabassous; species Cabassous unicinctus. The sequence goes on along the minus strand of JAQZBX010011766.1, from coordinate 41,477 downwards.
ATTCCTCAATTAATAGGGAGGTTAATGTTGCCACTGCATATGTCTGAGAGGGGTGGGTCTATCCTCCATGGATTATTGAAGGCCAGGTTGCCATCTCATTGCTCTGAGAGAGTTGAGCTTGTAAGGCAAAAGTTAGGGAGAATGTTTTTTCCAGTTCACTGTACTACAGGTGTTAAGACTCTAACCCAAAATTTTTGTTATGTGTGACAATTACCCCAGCACTCTTGGAAGGTTAGGTCTGGAGCTCAGTCACCACCCAGATGTTTGATGATGGTGGAACCAAGAAAATGGTCTTCAGGCAAGTCAGTGGAAGGGGGGGTGTCCACATGAGGCCCCAGGGAGGAGAAACAATTATCTTGAGAATGACTCTCAGAGCTTGAAATCTAATGAAGTATGCCCAGCAGGTTTACAGAACTGTAGGGAACTAGTTACTCAGGTTTCTATCCCAATTCTCTTTATGGTAATGCAAATGTTTATCCTTTGCTTGTTCTTTTGTGTATTGGAAGCAGAAAAATTGTTTTATAACTTTCAGAGGTACAGCCAGGTGTGATTTGGCCCCAAGACAATCTATTTCTTTAAACTGATTGTGATGTGATTTTGTACTGAACTTTGCTCCTGAATATTATTTTTCCTTTTGAATATTACAATGTCTTTTAGGAATTCAGAGAGTGGAGTGCAGCAGTTTGATATTGCTTATGAATTCCAAAAAGAGATATTAGATTGTTTGTAAATTGATCTGTTTCTCTGGGCGTATTAGATTTTATTGGATCCAGAGATTTTCCTTCTACTTGATTAAATGATGATTAAGGCTTTGATTGGGCCACATAAGTAGGAGGTTGCATCCATGCCCTCTTGGGTGGGAACTCACAGAGAAAAAAATACAGCAGAGGAGTTAGTTGGAGTTTTAATGCTTGAGCCCTAGGAAGAAAATAAACAGAGAAGTAGATACGAGAGGAAAGAGAGAAGACTCTGTTAGACACAGCAGAGGCCCCAAAAAGAGAGACAAGCTGTTCAGCTGATAGTTTATAGCTGACCTTGTGGAGAGAGCAGATCAGCTGAACCCAGAGAGAAATGAGCCCTGGCAGAGGTGAGACTTATCCCAGCCTACAGCTTATATTGAAAGAAGCTGGGACCATGGAAACTTAAGAGGAAGAGGAAGCCTGAACCCTTACAGATATTTGCAGCCTTTTTGCTCCAACACGTGGCAACAGACTGCAGTGAGGGATGTAACTTATGCTTTATGGCCTGGTAACCATAACCTTCTACCCCAAATAAATACCCTTTATAAAAGCCAACACACTTATGGTACTTTGCATCAAAACCCCTTTGGCTGATTAATACAATCAGGAATATTTTAGCTATACTCTTTCTTACTTTTTAATAATTTCACAATAATGCAAAGTGTTGGTGGTGGGGTGACATATAGGAGTCCTGTATGTTGATGTGCACGTTTATTTTGTAAGTTCACATCTTTTAGTATAGCCTTATTGTTTATACATATTCATGTACGAGTGTTATACTTCAATAAGTTTTTTAATAAAAAAGAAAAGCTGCTGTGTTTTGTCAAAAGCCTTTTCAGCATCAATTGAGATGATCATATGATTTTTCTTCAATTTATTAATGTAGTGTATTGCACTGATTTATGTTGAACCACCCTTGCATACTTGGGATAAAACCCACTTGGCCATGATGTGTAATTCTTTTAATGTGCTGTTGGATTTGGTGAGCATAAATTTTTTGGAGGATTTTTGAATCTATGTTCAGTAGGGAAGTGGGTCTGTAATTTTCTTTTTTGAATAGTAAGTTTATCTAGCTTTTTAGATTATGGTGATGTTGGCTTCATAGGGTTAGTTTTTTAAGTCTCCCTCCTGTTTAATAATTTGGACTATTTTGAGCAAGATTGGTATTAAATCTCCTTTGAATGATTGATAGAATTCATTTGTGAAGTCATTTGGCCCTGGGCTTTTCTTTGTTGAGAGGTTGCTGATTACTGTTTCAATCTCTTTAAGTGTCATTGGTTTGATGAAGTCTTCTATCTCTTCTAAGGTCAGTGTAGGTTGTTTCTGTTTCTAGAAATTTGTCCATTTTGTCTATGTTTTCAAGTTTTTTGGCATACCCTTATTCACTTTATCCTCTTATGATCTATTTCATTTATCTGTTATCAGTAGTCACGTAAAACCTCCCCATTCTGATTTTATTTGCATCTTCTCTCTTATTTTCTTTGACAGACTAGCTAAATTTTGCCAATTTTGATGATATTCTCAAAGAACCAACTGCTGGTTTTGTCAAGTTTCTCTATATTTTTGGTGTTGTACTTATTCTTTTGTTATTTCCTTCTGCTTGCTTTGGGATTAGTTTGCTGTACTATTTCTACTTCCTCCAGGTGCTTATTTATGAATTTGATTTTCTTAATCTTTCTTCCTTTTTTAAATAGGTGTTTAGCACTAAAAATTTTCCACACAACATTTCCTTTGCTACATCCTAAAGTTTTTATATGTTGTATCTTTATTTTCATTCATCTTGATATACTTACTGATTTCTATTTCAAATTCTTTGACCCACTGGTTGTTTAAGAGTGTCTTCTTTAACCCCCATACATTTATGCACTTTCCAGTCTTTGGCTTCGCATTGATTTCAAGCTTCATTCCATTATCATCAGAGAAAGTGCTTTGTACAATTTCAGTCTTTAAAAATTAATTGAACCATATTTTGTGACAGAACATATGCTCAGTCCTTGAGAATGTTCCATGATCTCTAGAGAAGAAAATTTATCCTGGAATTTGGGATTACACTGTTCTGTATATGTCTGTCAGGTCTAGTTCATATCAACTTGTTCAATTTCTCTGTTTCCTTAATGATCTTCTGCCTAGATGTTCTATTTATTGATGTCAACAGTATATTGAATTCTTCAAATATAATTGTAGAGACATCTATTTCTCCCTTCAGCTTTGCCAATTGCCTCATGTATTTTGGGGCAACTGGTTAGGTGTATAGATATTTATGATTGTTATTTATTCTTGGTGGATTTCTCCTTTTAATATTTAATGTCCTTCTTTGTCTCTTACAACAGCCTTGCTTTTGAAGTCTATTTTGTCTGATATTAATATTTTTACCAGTATTAGCGAAAGTGGTGTTAATGCAAAGTACCAGAAATATGTTGTATGTAATGAAGGGTATTTATTTGGGGTATAAGATTACAGTTACAAGACCCTAAAGAGTCCAACTCAAGGTTAATTTTCTGACCAAAGTTTGTTGCCAATCTCTGTGAGGGTTCAGCCTTCTCTATTCCTCTTAAGGCTCTGTGATCCCAGCTTCTTCTGAGCTCAGCCATAGGCAGGCATAGGGTACATTTCTTTCTGGGCTTAGCTGCTCTCATCTTTTCACAAGGTCAGCTTTGAACTATCAGGCAAATGGCTCATCACTCCCTCAGGGCTCCAGGATCAACACTGACAAAGTTCTCTCTCTTTAACTTTGGTATCTTCTCCTGTGTGTCTTCTTGAGTAAGTTTCTGTTTATATAACTCTCCAAGAGGGTGGGGACTCAATCCTGAGTCACAAACTACTGATATGATTAAACCAAAGCCCTAATCTTGATTTAATCAAGTAAACTTACAAATCTTGGAATTTAATACAATCAAAGTGTATCACACCCAGACGTGTAGAGCAGTTTACAAACAGAATCATCTGTTTTTTGGAATTCATAAATAATATCAAACTGCTACACCATCCCAGCTTTTTTGTGATTTTATTGTGAAATACCTATCTCCAGGTTTTCACTTTCAATCTATTTGTATAATTGAGTCTAAGCTGAGTCTTTTGTAAGCAGCATATAGACAGGTCATATTTTTTATCCATTCCACAAGTCTGCATCTTTGAGAAGAATCCATTAACATTCAATATTATTACCATCAAGGCATTATTTACATCACCCATTTTGTGCTTTGGATTTTATATGTCATGTCTTATTTCCCCCACTCTTTTTACATTTTTAGTTACTTTTACTGAAAATCTTCACTTCTAGACTGTCTTCCAATCCTCTCTCTCCCATCGTTTCCTTTCAGACTACAGGACTCTCTTTAGTATTTCTTATAAGGTCAGTCTCTTGGTGACAAACTCTCTCAGTTTCTGTTTATCTGTGAATAATCTAAACTTACCTCCATTTTTAGGGATAATTTTGCCAGATCTAGAATTCTTCATTGGTGTTTTTTTTTTTTTCTTTCAGTATCTTAAATCCCTCATACACTTGCCTTCTCACTGCCATGGTTTCTGATGAGAAATAAGCACTTAATCTTATTGGACAACACTTTTACATGATGTATCACTTTTCTTTTGCTGCTTTCAGAATTCTCTCTTTTATCTTTGGCATTTTTCATTCTGATTAGTATGTGTGTTGGAGTATGTCTATTCAGATTTATTCAGATGGGGTATCTTGTTCTTCTTGGACATGGATATCTATGTAAATCAGAAGAGTTTTGAAATCTACGATTATTTCCTCAAATATTTCTTCTCCCCCTTCTATTTTCTCTTCCCTTCTCTTTCTGGGACATCCATGATGCAAATATTTGAGCCCTTCATGCTGTTATTCATTTCCCTGCATCATTGCTGGATTTTTTCCATTTTTCCTCTATGTGTTCTTCTGTCTGTTCAATTTTGGAAGCCATGTCTTCTATCACACTGATCTTTTTATCTGTCTCTTCAAATATGCTGTTGTATGTCTCCATTGTATTTTTTATTTCATTTATTGCACCTTTCATTCCATAAGACCTGTTATTTTTCTTTACCTGCTTTTAAATTCTTATGTTCACCCAGTGTCTTCTTAATATCCTTAATCTCTTTCACTTTCTCATTGAATTTATTAAGGAGATTTGCTTGAATATTTGTGATTAACTGTCTCAAACACTGTATGTTGCCTGGAGGCTTAATTTTTTCCTCTGATTGAGCCATATCCTGTTTCTTAGTATGGCTTGTAATTTTTTGGTGGTGTCTTGGCATCTGATTTTCTTGATGTTTTTATTCTTGGCTCAGTTTCACTCTTTATCCTAGGACATTTTGTTCATTGGCTTTGTGCTAAAGCTCCACTTTGACAATATTTAAATGTATTTTAGAACTTTACAATAACTCATGTTTAACCAATCAGATTTTTTCTGCTGTTATTCATCTGTTTCTTGCCCTTTCTCCCCTGCCAGTCATGAAGTTGGTACCATGGGTGTGCATGGTAATCTGAGCCATTGCAGGCTGAAACTGCACACATTGTCCCAGAAACTAATAATGTTCTGCCCACATTTCTCTCTTGCAATGGGATGGGGTAAGAAACTATTTTGTAGTTGGTATTCTAAACAGTGCAGGCTGAAAGTGCCTCAGTTGCCCAGAGAGACTCATGAAGGTCCACTCAACTTCCTTCCCTGCTGGGGGCAGCTATGGAGCCAAAAGAGTGGACAGCCATCTATGCTATCTGGACTGAAACTGTCTGTAGTTGACTGGAGAGATTGGTGAAGCTCCACCCCTTTCCTCCCCTGTCAGGGGTGGGGTTGGAGCCTAGATTTGAGCAGCAATCTGATCTGGATGGAAAGAACCTGATCCTTACCAAACAGATAGTCCCTATGATTTTCAATCAGCCTCGATTTGACTTCTGCCTGGGGTAAAGTTTGAACCTTGACATGTTCAAACTTTAGCTCTACTTAGACTTGGACTATACGCAGCTGAATTTATTAATCAATAGCTCAAGTCAGTGCCCTATTTTTGGGTAAAGGAGTTTCCCACTACAGCCAGGGAGTGGCTGCCAAGGCGGCCAACAGTGGGGATGGGCACAGGCCTCCAAAGTGTGGAGTGTGCTTCTAATAAATCTTCACCACAAATGGCCAGCCTCATCCTTCAGTTCTTCCAATGATTTTACACAGTGATCTGCTTGTCTCCTGAGACCCCCAAGACAGGGGCCTTAGATAGACCCTTTCTGATTACTAAATGCATTGTAGGGCAAGCTGACTCTTAGAGATTTCCTACTCTGCCACTATCTTGCCTGTCTCTCCTGAATGCATCTTTTAAGGACTTAAGAAAATAAAATTATTTGGGAGGTTATGCAAGTGGGTGGCATGATGGAGTATGGTATCCCATCTTTACTCCAGAGGTCCTGTCCTTGGGAGCACCACTGCCCAAATCTGAGCTCAGTCAGAGTGTCTGTTCAGGCCCCTCCTTCCCTACCACCAGGGCCTACACTTATATTATATCTCCTACCCACCCTTTCCAAAGCCCCGAATAATCTATAACAGCATATAGATTATTCCTTCAGATTCACAGTATTAATTTCTTCTTTAGTAAATTGATCTTCTGCTGCAATTCTTATTTGTGTACTTTTTCTCCATTCTTCCCCTCACTCCTTCTCTGACATTCCCCTGTGCTACCCTCCAGTGACTCAGCCCTGGTTCCTGTTCCCATCTTGGTCCCTTGTCCCCTAACAACCCCCTGAGAAGTTCTTCCTACCTATCCTATACTTCTTGCTACATTTTCATGCTGTCCCCAACCCCTGCAACCACAAAAGTTATTTTTCATCCTGACCACTCCAATCCTTCTTTCTTATTCAGAAATCTATGGATACCCATAGGCTAACATCACGCTTATTCTACAAAACTTAGTTGAGGTTTCTGGGTTTATGTGTTATGTCATCTGAGATTTCTGGAATCAAAGCTTACAAACATGGACATGTACTTTCTACCTTCTAAATGTTTAACCTTCTAAATTATAAACTTCTAAATTTTCTATCTTCTAATTTCTAAATTTGGAGTTCAGAAATAGAACCTCATGTCTATGGTCATTTGATTTTTTAAATGCCTAAGTCCACTAAATTGGGGAAGAATAGTCTCTTCAGAAAATGGTTCTGGGAGAACTGGATATTAATAGTCAAAGAAAAGAAGGGGGACACCTGTTTCAAAACTTATTCAAAAATTAACTCAAAATGCTTTAAACACCTAAATATATGAACCAGGAATATAAAATGACCAGAAAAACATAAGGAAGCATCTTTAGGTCATTGTGCTAGGCAATGGTTTCTTACACTTTCTACCTAAAGCACAAGGAGCAAAAGAAAATATAGCTAAATGGGACCTTATGAAAATTAAAAACTTTGTGCATCAAAGGACCTTATCATGAATTTAAAAAGAAAGCCTAATCATTAGGAGAAAATATTTGGAAATCACATATCTAATAATAGTTTAATATCCAGAATACATAAAGAATTCCTACAATTCTGAAATAAAAAGACAAACAACCCATTTAAAAATGGGAGAAAGACTTGGATATACATTTCTCCAAAGAAGATATATAAATGACCAAAAAGTACATGAAAAGATCCTCAAAATCATTAGCTAATAAGGAAATGCAGAGAGTGTGGAAAGATAGCAACATTCATTCAATGCTGGTGGGAATGTAAAATAGTGGTGGTTACTGTGGAAGACTGACAGTTCCTGAGAAATTCAAGTATAGAACTTCCATATGAACCTGCAACCCCACTTCTAGATAAATACAATAATTTGAAAGCAAGGCACACCCAATGTTCATAGCAGTATTATTTAATTGCCAAAAGATGAAAGTAAAACAAGTGTCCATCAACGAATGAATAAAAATGAATAAAATGTGGTATATACGTGAAACGGATTATTATTCAGCCATAAAATGTAATGAAGTTCTGATAAATGGGATAATTTGGATGAACCATGATGACATCATGTTGAGTAAAACAAGCCATATGCAAATGGACAAATGTTGTTTGAAATATATAGAATAAGTAAATGCAGAGAGTCAGAATCTAGAATATAACCCATATAAACAGTATCTGAGGTGAGGGTAGTGAATTAGGAGTTAATGCTTAAATTGTAGAGTTCTAGTAAGGTTGATGGTAAAGTTTTGGTAATGTATGGTGGTGACAGTAACACAACATTGAGAATATAATTAACAGCACTCAACTACATATATGAATAGGATTAACAAGAGAAATTTTAGATTGTTTATATGTTAAAAGAATGTTTAAAAATAAAACAAAGGAATGTAAAATGTAAACAGAGAATCCCCTTGTAAATGATGGAATATAGTAATACAGCAATTATAAAAATATTCTTTCATGAATTGTAACAAGTGTATCACACTAATGCAACGTGTTGGTAATATGGCAGTGTATAGGAACTCTGTGTTTTATGCATGGATTTCTGTATAACTGCAACTTCTCTAATTTAAAAAAAATCAATATGTGAGAGATGTGTGGGTTTATTTCTGTATTTTCAATTCTGTTCCAATAGTCTATTTGTCTGTCTTTATGTCAGTACCACAACTCTTTTGATTACTGTAACTTTGCAGTACAATTTGACATTGGGAAATCTGGAATTGTGAGTAAACCAACTTTGGTCTTCTTTTTCAAAATTGTTTTGTATATTTAGGGCACCTTGAAGATCCACTTGAATTTGAGGGTTGAGTTTTCCATTTGTGCAAAAATGGCTACTGGAATTCTGATAGGGGTTGCATTGAATATCTAGATCACTTTGAATAATACCGAAATCTTAGTAATACTAACTTTTCCATTTCATTAACTTGCAATACCTTGTTACTTATTTACATCTTATTTAATGTCTTTGATGAGTGTTTTTTCTGGTTTTCAATGCAAAAGTTTTTTATATCCTTGGTTGAAGATATTCCTAGATATTTTGTTCCTTTTAAGCCATTGTAAACAGAATTATTTCTTAATTTCCTCTTTAACTTCCAGTGCATAGTAACAGAGTATTTTATGTGTATTGATTTTTCACACTGCTGCTTTGAACTAGTTTATTAGCTCTAATAATCTTCCTGCAGATTTCTTTGGATTTTCTGTATGTATGAACATTCTGTCTGCAAATAAAGATAGCTTTAATTTTTCCTTTCCAGTTTGCATGTATTTTATTTCTTTTTTCCTTAAGTGCTCTGGCTATAACTTCTAGTATAATATTGAATAGCAGTGGTAAAAGTGGGCATTCTTGACTTATTCCCAATCTTAGAAGGAACAATTTCAGCATTTCACCATAGAGACTGATGTTAGCTGTAGGTTTTTCATATACTTCCTTTATCATGTTGGGAAATTCCCTTCTAGTCCTAGTGTTCTGTGTGTTCTTCACAAGAAATGGTGCTAGATTTTTCCAAATTCATTTTCTGCTTCTATTGAAGTAATCATAGTTTAAGAAATCCTTTTTTCTGTTTATGCAATTTATTACATTGATTGGTTTCCATATGTTGAGCCACACTTTCAATCCTGGGATAAATGCAACTTAGTGAAAATTTGTCTGTAATTTTCATTTCTTATGATATCTTTGTTAGGCTTTTGTATCAGTGAAATACTGGACTTCATGTGTATGTATAGATTATAATAGGAAAGAAAATTGACAATAATGCTAAATGTAGAGATAACATCAGTTATCCTTTCTGTTTGTATGCTTCTGAGAGGGTGTATCAAAGGGAAATCTCTAGATTTTTGAAGATCTAACTGCTACTGGAGACTTTAGAAAGATTATTGTTTTGTTATTTGTATAGAAAAATTAATAGCCTCAAATTGAGACATATTTCATGTTACTATTAAAATTAATAGCTTCAATTTGAGACATATTTCAGTTAGACAGTGACACACACAAGGAGGATTTAAAGCTGAGAAATAGAATCCACACAGTAGTTTTGAACACAGTATAGAAGAGGACTGGCAAAATTGAAGCAATTAGGGAAATGTATAACATTAACAAAGCAGTGCATAGAATTTTATTTTAAGGTGATTCAATATTATTGCTTTAGAAATTATTGGTGAGGACACTGGGAAGGAGTAACTAGTGTAGTGTAAAGATAGTCAAGAGACTCAGATATCAGAAAATCCTAATAAAAAGAAAGTTCTCCAAAGACATCATGGTCCAATTCTAGCTTGATCCCAAGTAATAGGCAGACACACTCATTGGATTTGATTTTGAAGATATCACTGATGATCTTAGTTGTAGTTATTTATGGTGAAATCAAAGATATCTTAGAAATTCAGAGGATGATGTGATGTGAGAAGTTGGTAAATAAATGTGGATAGCTCTACAAGTTCAATTGTGAAGTGAGAAAACATGGGGCATGAGCTGGGGGGCCATAGTTTCAGAGATGGTTTTGTTTTAAAAATGGAAGACAGTGAGCTTAAATCACAGAACCATGGATGGAAAATATATGGCAAGGTTGCTGGTAAGGGTGGTTTAGTGTGTAGTCAATAATTCAAATTTAACAAGAGAGTAGAAGAGAAAGGGAATCATGTGGAGAAATTGGACAGCCAGGGGTACAGATGATTCTTAACTATAATTTCTCTTCAGAGAAGAGAAGGAGAATCCAAAGGTTAAGAACATAAGAGTATTTCTAGATTTCATAACAGTGAATTGATATTAGTTTGATTTTAAACTCTGTTTTGTCTGATTTTTGTACAACTATCCTTGCTCTTTTTTGGTTATTGTTTGCATGGAATATCTTACTCCAACCTTTCACTTTCGGCCAATTAGTATCCCTGGGTCTAATATGTAGACAGCATATGGATGGCTGATGTTTTTTATCCCTTCTGTCAACCTATAGATTTTGATTGTGGAGTTTAATCCATGCAAATTCAATATTTCTGTAAATCCAGTATTTACTTCCATCATTTTATTTTTTGGTTTTCATATGTTCATATCTTATTTTTGTCTGTCATTTTGACCTTTTGATTATCCTTTCTGGTAGTCTTCCCTTCTACACTCTCCTTCAAGCCTCTCTGTACCATCTTTTCCTTTTGGTCTGTAGGGCTCCCTTTAGTGCTTCCTGCAGATATGGGTCTTTTTTTTTTTTTAACTATCTTAGTTTCTATTTACTTGTGAATATTTTAAACTCATCTTCATATTTGAAGGACAATTTTTCTGGATAAAGAATCTCCAACTGTAGTATACCATACTACAGTCTTCTGACATCCATGGATTCTGATGAGAAAATATCACTAAGTCTTACTGGGCATCACTTATATGTGTTGGTTTGCTTCTCCCTTGTTGCTTTCAGAATTTTCTCTTAATCGTTGGTATTTGACATTCTAAGTAGTATGTGTCTTGGTGTATGTCTCTTTGGATTCATTGTGATTGGAGAAGGCTATGCTTCTTGGACATGTAAACACATTCCTTCCATAAGAGTTGGGAAATTTTCAACCATTATTTCTTCAAATATTCATTCTGCCCTTTTCCCCTTCTCTTCTCCTTCTAGGACTCCCACGACATTTATGTTGCTGTGCTTCATGCTATCATTTAATATTTTTCCATTCTTTTCTCTTTCTTCAATTTCAACTGCTCTGTCTTATACATCACTTATTCTTTCTTCTATGATTTTAAGTCTGCTGTTGTATACCTTTAATGTGTTTTTGATCTCATCTATTGTCCTTGATTCCCATAAGCTCTTTTCTCTATTTAATTTTTCTAATTCTTCTTTCTGTTTACCTAGTGTCGTCTTAATGCCTTTTATCTCTTTAGCCATATTTTCTTTCAAATTCTTGATTTGATTTAGATTTCCATGAATATCATTGATTAATTGTCTCAACTCACATGTCTCATCTGGGGCTTTGGTATCTTCCTTTGCTTGAGTGATAGCTTACTTTTCCTTAGTATGACTTGTAATGTTTTGCTCATGTCACTGCACCTGATTATGATTGTGAGTTATTCTGATGTTCAATCTCTCTCTCTTGCATAGGGATTTAGTGTTGGGAGGTTATACCTTACTGTTGTTCCTTGATTCTAAGTTCAACCTGTTCTAGCCCTTTTGGATTATACCTGTTTAGTTGCTCAAATCCAATTCATGCACTCAGTAATGGGTTGAATAGAAGCTTCCAAGACCTTGGGCTGGAAGGCTGTAAAGTCCCCCCAAAATGCTATTTATTTACTTTTATTTTCCTTGCATGCACTTCCTTCATCTGCCAGCATGTGGTGCTCTTTGTAAGAGGTCTCATGTCAAACTCTAATCAGAATATGTTCACTGTACCCCAATGCAAACAATGTGAATGATGATCCTGTCTCAGGGCTATTCAGTGAAGACCCTAAACAAAGAGATGAAAGTTCAGAGTAACGGAATCTTTTGGGTTCATGACATAAATGGGGAAAGAAGTCTGTTAAAGGCATGACCAATACAATATTGGAACAATCTACAGGATTCTACATCCTTTAGGGACTGCAAGGAAACACTGTGCCTTCCATATTCACTCCCTGTCCCTCTGTCCAGCCTTCTGGACAAGTAGAAGTAAGCCTTCCTTACACAGATCAGAAGGTGTCACAGAGCACAAGGAGCATGTTTATGACTATGTGAAGGACACACTGCTCTGTGTATGCCTGGTTAGGTTAATTATTAGAACCAAAGGAGAACATAGATTTTCTGCTGGTTACAGCTCCATGAAGAACTACTAGTGTGGACTTACATAGTCCTTTTAGTGTTTTGGGGGGGAAGAAATGCACTAATTAAGGCTGAGTGTGCCTTTCTCTCTGTTCTTCATTTGCAGATCCAGAACCTGTGATGATGGTTTTTATTAGGGCTCTAATAAAAATCCATTCCCTTTTGGGATTGAAGAAGCCTGCATCATTCTCAATATCTGTACCTGCTGTGGCTTACTTTTTCCACTCTGGTGCTCTGCATAAAGATTACAATGTCTAGTGCCCTCACAATCTCCCTTCTGTTTTTCTCTGCTAGTGTTCACACATCTTTCTGGGATTCTCATAATGTTTATTAGGTTCACTGAGCTCCTGGTGTTCTCCCTGTTACTGCTATGAGCTTATGAATATTAACATTTCCATTCTTATCCAACAGGGTTCACCTTGGCATTTCTTTTTCTTTAGCTGCCCCAAGAGTAGAGAATGTGTATATGGATTGAAAGAAGGAGACCTGAGTCTTTGCCTGGTACCAAGGTGAGTCATCGTAAGAGCAGCACCCTCAGCAGTGTCAACATTGAAGGTCAGGGAACTAGAGGCCAATAAGAGGAGCAGGAGGAGGGTAATTTCCTTTCTGTGCCCAACTTCTGTATCTGCATCAGACCCTGGGTCCAGGCTTTTATGTCTGCCCCCACCTGTCTGGCCAATCCCTGCCTGAGGGTTAGGAACATCACAATAGGACATCTGTGACTTTTCTCTAATCCCCAAACCATGTGACTCCCCACCCTGATTTTTTGCCTGGATGTCCTTGCCTGCCTAGAGTTCTACCCCCTCCATCTCAATGACACTCACCCTGTCTAGTAAGGAGAAATCCAGTTTGCAGGTGAATTTATTTAAAATCAGCATCACATTGTCTTTAGGAAACAGAGTGTATCTCCAAGCCAATATTCATAGCACAAGGCACAGGGATCAGGAAGGGTCTTCTAAGCCCATCAGGCACCTGCTTAAGGAGAGGAAGCCCTCCTCTCCTCCATGACTTGTATTCCACCCCTCTGAAGCCACATCCCATGTCCACAGGCCATGGTTTCCATGGTGGGAGTAAACAAGCATGAGCAAAGCCTTTTTTCTTTTCTTTTTTTCATAAGCATGACAAACATTTTTTCCTGTCTATCTTTATTTAATAAAGTGAGGTATTCTTGTGTCTAGATCTAGAAAAAGATAGGAATCCAGAAATATGAATCAGTATTCAGGGTAACAAATGTCCTCTATGTGTCCAGTTGAAAAGGAAGCAAAGAAGCTTATACATGTATTTGGCAATATTAAGTACTGACACATATGTCAAAGTCCAGGGTCAACAAGAGTAAAATCTGGCAATCCATCCACTGCCTTTTGTTGGGACCCTGATAGACTGCTATTTAGGTATAAGTGTAAAACAAAAGTAAAAGAGTACTTTAAAGCTCACATCCTCAAATGAGATGAACTTTGTCCTGGATTTATTATGTCCACAGGGTCTAGAAGAAGCAAACTGAAGGCCCTTATGAAAAAGATTAGCATCACACTAGGCTTCACATCATTTCTACAGTTTTGAAATATAATGTCAAACACATTAAAAATGACCAGGTGAAAAAAGAAACAAGATAATGTGAATGAGATTCAACAAAATCACACCTAGGAATGCAAGATTCTGGCATATTAAATGGAGAATGAAAGTAACTATGCTTAGTATCTTCAAAGACATAAAAGGTAAACTTTAAAATTTTGGCAGTGTACTGGAATGTTAAAAAAGTGACACAGAGAAATATATATAATATATATATAGACTAAAATACAATTGAATAATGAAGAACTCAATGAATTACAAAAATATCAAGTATTTCAGAAGAAAGAATGATGTACTATAAGAATACGTCTTGAAAGATGTAAAAAGTGACACTGTAGAAAAATGAGAGGAAATATGGAAGAGAGTGTAAGAATGATATAATAATAGATAATATAATGAAAAATTACAACATATATTTAGGTGGGAGTGCTAGAAGAAGACTAAACATAGAATAGGGCAGAAACTGCATTTGAAGAGATAATTTTTAACAATTCTCTAAAATTGATGAGAAATTGATTCACAGACACAGGAAGCCCAACAAACCCAGAAGGAAAAATCAAAATATATGCAGACATATGTATATAACTGTAAACTTGAAAGAAAATCTTTAAAATAGTTAAAAAATAAGAATATTACCAGTAAATGGGTAATAAATGAAAAAGCTGACTACCAAAACTAATAATGGAAGACAGAAGGCAATGAATGGCATGAGATCTTTACATTGCTCTCATAAAGTAACTGGCAAAGTAGAAATCTATACTGAAAAAATTGTCCTTCATGATGATATGAAATAAATGTTTTTCCAGACAAGTAAAAACTGAGAAAGTTTGCCAGCAGCAACTAATTTTAAAAGAAATGAGAAAGGATAGTCTTTAGGTAGAAAGAATATAATCCCAAATGGAGGGCTTGAGATTTCAGGATTTATTGAAGAACAATAATTGTTAATTTAAATAAATGAAAATTGAATGGATAAAGTATTAATTATGTTATTTTTGGGTTAGAACATCCATAAAGTATTAAAATACATGAAAATATATTTTATAAGATGGACAAATGGATCTAAAGTCTTTTAAGATACATTATTTGAGATTTTGGAAACATGGTCAATGGGTTAGGCAAATAAGGCTTTGCTCTCACTAAAAGAACAAAGACAAAGCCAGAGACTGCTGTGGGGACCTGCTTTGTGCACAGCAAACCAGGACACTGCTTACCAACCCCCAGAAGAGGAGGGTCAGAAACACAAAGAAGCCAAAGCAAGTAATTGTGAGTTATTAAACCTCCTGGCTGCTGGGATGGGCTCCCCTCCCCTCTCCCTGAGATTTTATGTGAGGATAAAACTCCTGGTGAATTTTATCTGAGAGTAGAGCAGACATCTACCTCCACTGAAAGGTGCTCTTAATCTTCTAGGAATGTAATGGACAGATAGGGAAGCCAAGGATAATCACTGGTTGCTTACATTGGTGACTGGAAGGGGCACACACACCCAGCCCTCAGGGTGGACAGACTAGGTGGAGGCCCAGCTCCCTGAGTTTGACAGCAGTTTGCCTGTGAGGAAGAGGGTTCTGGGAGGTTGGAGAGTGATTTCTTTGTGGCAAGTTTAGCCAGCTGATCCCCCCTTGAATATCAGAAGGGATCCTGGCTTGACAGAGTGGAGAGGGATTGCCTCAGGCAAGTGATCACACCAGGGCACCTTATGTAAAGAGAGAAATTACATCAGTGAGGGGGCAGAGACAGGTGGTGATCAGCATCACTCCAGCTGATTGCAGGGAATCTACCCTATCTGCCTGAGAGAAAAAGGGTGGATACTCTTCTGAAAGGCTAACTAACCCAAGAAGACAGAATAGCTTAGTAGAAGAATTCATGCCTAGCATACATGAGGTCCCTGGTTTGGTTTCTGTCTCTTCCATGAGAAGTGGTTCACCAGGTTATCAGTCATCCAGCTGAAACTGTATGACAGGGAAGATATAGACATTTTCTTTGTATTAGCTTTTCTTAGATCTCTCTCTCTCTCTTTTTAAAGGTTCCTTTTCTTTTATTTCTCTTATTTTACTCACTACAACACAGTTCAAAACCTGCAGAGAGCAGGCTGCAGGGTGAGTACTTGAGGAACACCAGCAGACTGAGATGATCCTTAGGGGTCTAAGAGAGAAGGCTGTAATTCTGTGTTTATTTTTTTTTCATCTGTCTCATTTAAAAAAAAAAGATGTGCACTGTGCTGCTGTCTTGTTTCTTGCTTGTATCTCCTTCCTTTGTTTCTCTGCTCATTTTTCTTTTTTTTATTCTTTTTTCTTTTGGTTACTGATCTATTTTACTTACACTATTTCTTTTCACTCCTTCATTTTTATATCTTATGTTTTCATTTTTTTTTTCATTCCATCTCTTTTATTTGGTCTCCAATTTATCTTGCTTGTATTTCTCCCTCTCTCCTTTTTTCTCTGCTTACTTTCACTTTTTTACTTTTTTTCTCTCTTTTTTCTTTTCCTTTCTGCTCATCTTTCCAGCCCTTTAATTCACACCATATATTTTTTATCTATTCTGTTTCTTGTTTCATAGTTTCTATTCCACTTTTCTAAACTTATTCCTCTGTGCTTCTTACTTGTGTTAATTTTTCAATTTCTTAGGTATTGTATGCTTGCTCTCCTACCTTTTACTATTATCATTACTATTATTCTTTTTTTCTTCTTTTCTCTTTCTTTTTCTCTGGTCCTAATTATTTTTCTTTCAATGGAACATAGATCTCTGCTGCAAAAAATTGTTGAGTGAAGGAAAGATCCTGCCTGAGTGAGCTGTTTTGGAAGCCCACAGAGTAGCAGTCTTCAGAACATCCATCTAGAGTGAGCTGGACAAAGAGATAAATTCCTTGAGGTTCTCCTGGCTTGATTCTTGGTTGCTATGTTTCCTCTTCCTCAATTTCCCCTTTTCTGTGTTTTACCATTTTGTCTACCAATGCTATCTCTTTTCTTTCCTTCATTTTTCTATCTTCCACTTTCTGTTGTTCTTACATTCCACTTATCATTGTTTAGTCCTCAATTATTTTAGTTTTTATTTCTTTTTATCTTTAAAGATACTTAGCTTCCATAAATGTTACACAAAAAATATAGAATTCCCATATACCCCACCTCCCACACCTCCCACAACCTCCCACATAAATATCCTTCATTAGGGTGGCACATTAATTGCAATTGATAAACACATCCTGGGGCTTTGCCATTAAGCATGGGCCATAGTTCACATTGTAGACCACACTCTCTAACACATATTTCTGCATGTTATATGATGATATAAAATGGCCTATATCTGGTATTGCAATGTCAATCAGGACATTTCCCTAGTCCCCAAAAAGCCCCTGTATTACAACTGCTTTTCTCTCTCCTGCCCCCAGAGCCTCCAGTGGCCATGGCTCCACAGCGATGTTGTAATTTCTTCCATTGCTTGGATCACAAAATGTCTATAGTAAAATACAAGTCCACGCCTGTCCATAGCCCTTTCCCCAATCCTGAGGAGTCCGGGATGGTGATGTCCACTCCACCTCCAATTAAGAGGGGCCCATATCCCATGAAGAAGATGGATGGGATTATCCTGCCTATAGCTTCAGACCCCCTCCATTCTCTGGGATGGCTGCCTTCCATCATCATATCCCTGCCAGCTGTCCTGGCTGAGTCCAATGAGCTGTAGAGCAAGAGTTGCTGCTCCACCAAAGTTCTGGGCCCAGCTGGCACATGTACAGCCCAAATACTCAGGTCTCCAGTTGTACACCAAGAAACTCCAGCAACAATCATGGGTCTTTTATATGAGAATTGTAGCATTGTTATATCTGTTATACAAATAGTAAAACATAGCCACCAAACATTGTCAATGGTTTACACTATGTTTTACATTTTAGACCATACACTTTTATAAATTTTGATGACATTTACCATGCCCTGTGTCCATCACTGTATGGTAATGAGGAACATTACTACTGACAACTAAATACCCCCTGATTGATGTATTCTATTCCTCCCACCCCATTCCCCTGGGGCCCACGATGTCCCCCTGGCTAGACTCGATGCATGAAAAGATTCTTAGTTACATGAAACAAGAGGTCACTGGTTTGTCCTCCCCTGTTAGGAACCACCCCTGCTCTTGAGAGACTCTCACCTTTCTATTTCTGAACAAATTGGCCCTCCCAAAGATGGGAGTCCAACTCCTTCCTGCTCATTATGTAGGTCTCCACCCACTTATACAATAAATTTTGACAGAATGAACAACACTCACACATTCCCTAGAAGCCTGCTCTAGGTGTGCCTTGTCCTGAATGCATCCCCAACCAACCCCCTAAACGAGTGACCCTTCCTTGTCATTTTGCCATAAGAATATTCCCACCTCTGTACTTTCAACCTTATGCACTAATCCCCTGTGTTCACCTGGTCCCTCTCCCAACCCTCCCCCCAGTATGCTGGACCTTCTCTTCCACCCTTCCCAATCTACCTACCTGTCAGCCCTGTACCACCCAAACCAATAATATCAATAATCCCCTCTCCTATCCCTTCAATACACAACTACAATCTATTAATTTACCATAGATTACATCCATATGGGTGATGGCTCACAACCTTCTCTTTTCTTTCTATTTCTTTCCAACCAATTTTATAGAAATAGCTCTCTGAGACTTCTCAATGTCCTTAATTCATATCAGTGAGGTTATGTACTGTACATCCTTCAATGACTCGCTTGCTTCACTCAACATAAGGTCTTCAAGATTCATTCATGTTATCCCATGTGTTAGCAGTTTATTTATTTCTATCTCTTCTATCTTGTTTTCTTTCATTTATTAATTTTTTTTATTTTTGTCTTTTCTTTTTCCCCCTCTCCTCATCATTCTGGCCTTTTAATTCATTCTATATATTTTTCTCTATTCTGTTTCCCCTTTCATTGTTGGTACTCCTTTTTTTATTCCTATTACTCTACACTGCATACATGAGTTAAATAATCATTTTCAAAAGCCTTACATAGTTCCTCTTCTAACAATTACTATTATTATTACTCTTATCCTTTTACCTTTCTTATGTCTTTCACTTTCTCTGGCCCTATTTTTTTCCTTTAAGGTATCATAGACAAGTGCAAGGAAATAGAATCAGGTGTACAAAGTGTGAAAGAGAAAATGTAAAGAACACATAAAAACAGTGTATTAGTCAGCCAAAGGGGTGCTGATGCAAAATAGCAGAAATCAGTTAGTTTTGATAAGGATATTTATTTGGGGTAGAAGTCCACACTTACCAGGTCATAAAGCATAAGTTTCTTCCCTCACCAAAGTCCATTGCCATGTGTGGAACAAGACAGCTGCTGATGTTTGCCAGGGTTCAGGCTTCTTGGGGTCCTCTCTTCCAAGAGCTTCATTTCTCTCTGGGCTCAACTCCACTGTTTCTTCCACAAGGTCAGCTGTAGACTACAAGGCTCTCTAGGCATTGCCTCTCTCCACAAGGCCAGCTGTAAACTTTTAGGTAAATGACTCATCTCTTTTCCAGGGGCATTTTCTCCTTCCTCATGACCAAGCTCTCTTATTTCCCAGGTGTCCAGCTCAAGACTCCAACATTAAAACTGCTCCAACTCTGTTCTTTGTCATTCTTTTTATATTTGATTCCCACCCCACCAAGGGGTGGTGCTCAATGCCCTACTGACACGGCCCAGTTAATGCTGTAATCATAAATTAATCATGCCCAGATTAGCAGACCAGTTTACAAGCATGATCCAAAATCTATTTTTGGAATTCAAAATTACATCAAACTGCCAAACTGCTGCACTCTATCCTCTGAATTCCAAAAATACACTCCAATATTCAAAAAATCTTAAATCAGTAACAATGCACGTCCAAAATCATATCATAATCAGTTAAAGGAAATACAGTTTGTCATTGGGCAAAATCCCATCTGCTGTAGACCTCTGAAACTTACAAAACCATTTAACTGCATCCAATATACAAATGGAAAGACAAAGGATAAACATTTTCATTACCATAAGGAGAAATTGGGAGGTTAAACATAAGTCATGGGTCCTCTACATTTCAGTAAACCTGCAGGGCATCCTCCATTCGATTTCAAAGTCTGAGAGTCATTCTTAAGACAATGGTATCTTCTCTTTGGGGTCACATGGGAACCCACCCTTTCCACATGTTTGGAAATGGCTATTATCTTGGTTCCACATGCATCAAGCTTCTGGGGGATGACCAAGTTGCAGACCTCACCCTCCAAGAATGTTGGGGTGATTTCCACACCTTTCCCAAACTTTGGGTTAGAGTCTTAGCTCCCTAGTACAGTGAGGTGAAGACAACATTCCCCCTAACCTTTGACATACAGACTTAACCATAACAAAACAATGAATTGACCACCTGGCCTTCCTTAACCTTTGGCATACAGGCTCAACCTTCTCAGTGCAATGAGTTGGCAACCTGACCTTCTCTAATCCATGAGGGACACGAGTACCCCTCTCAGACTTATGGGATGCTGACCTTAACTGCCCTAATCTTTGAGGAATATGCTCCACCCTCCCTGTACCCTGGAGTGGCAAAACTCTCCCAGAACATCAGCTGAGATCTACCACCCTCTTCAACTGCTGGGGCAAGCTCACCATCTCTGTACAAATGGGTGGGACTCCTATCTTGGTCCAGGGTAATGTCTTAATTTCAGATCTCAGCTTCCAAGGTTTTCTTCTTAAAGCTGTTTCTCCTTCATTCCTTCCTTTCCACGTCCTCTTTTGTGCAAGATGATAGTGGTTTTGTTCATAAAGCACTCTCATAAACTTCATTGGTTTAGCATGCAGGAAGCAGGGGTCCAAGCCATCAGACAGTAAGATTTACCACAAGTCTTTCCTAGATAACTGCATCTTCAATTCAGATTCACAATTTCCAAGTTTAGTTAAGTTTTCAAATGGGACACTATTATCTGGTCATAATTATATCAAACTGCCAAACCTCTACAAACAGCATTTATATAAACTAAAGAGAAAAGAGAGAAGCTATTCAACTGAATATACCCAACAACATAAAAAGATGACCTGACAGCAAAAAACAATTACAAACCATACTATGAAAGAGGAAGACATGGCCCAGTTCAATGAAAAAGCTAAAATCAGGAAGAGATGCAGAACATTGAACAGCTGTCAAATGTGCAAAAAAATATCATGGAACAACTAAATTAAGTGAAGGAAGAGATTAAGTATATTAAGAAGACATTGGGAGAACATGCTTAAGAAACCAAAACATACATAAAAATATAACAGATAAGATAGTGATGAATAGCACAATCCAAGAAATCAAGAAGACACTAGAAGCACACAAAGCAGATTTGAACAGGCAGAGGAAAGAATTAACAATGTGGAAGACAGCACATTGGAAATCAAACAGATAGTAGACGTGATAGATAAATAGATAGAAGAAAAAAAAAAAAGAAGGAACTTAAGGATTTGAATGACAACACAAAACACTCAAACATATACATTATAGGCATCCCAGAGGAAGAAGAAAAAGGAATGGGGATAGAAGGAGTGTTGGAGGGAAAAATGGCTGACCACTTCCCAACCCTTTTGTGGGAGATGGATGTACATGTCCAGGAAGCACAGTGCACCCCAAACAGTATAAATCTCAAAAGGAGTACTCCAAGACATATACTCATCAAACTGTACAATGCTTAAGACAAAGAGAAAATCCTGAAAACATCAACAGAAAAGAGAGCCATCACATACAAGGGAAGCTCAATAAGATTAAGTGCTGATTTCTCATCTGAAACCATGGAGGCAAGAAATCAATGCTATGACATAGTTAAGGTACTAAAAGAAAAAAAACTTCCAGCCAAGAATTCTCTATCCATCAAAGCTGGCATTTAAAAGTGATGGAGAGTTCATAATAATCACAGATAAACAGAAATTAAGAGAGTATGCCAAAAAGAAACCTGCCGTTCAAGAAATACTAAAAGGAGTTCTGCAGGTTGAAAGTAAAAAACAGGAGAGGGAGAGTTGGAAGAGATGGTAAGAACAACCAAAAAGACAAAAAGAGAGAGAAATAAAAAACATATTACATACATAAACCCAAAGAAAATATGGCTAATATAACTAATTCTTTGAGAGTAATAACATGAATGCTAATGGATTAAACTCTCCAGTCAAGAGACACAGCTTGGCAGAATGGATACGGAAATATGACCCATCTATATATTGTCTACAAGAAACCCATCTTTGACTCCAGGATTCAAGGGGACTGAAAGTGAATGGCTAAAAAACAATCTTACAAGCAAACAATAACAAAAAAGTGCAGGAGGAGCTATACTAATACCAGATAAAATAGAATTTAAATGCAAAACTATTGTTAGGGGCAAAGATGGACACTATATATTAGTAAAAGCAGTAACCTTTGAAGAATAAAGAACTATCAAAAATATTTATGTTCATAACCAGGGTGCCTCAAAATATATGAAGCAAACACTGGAAAAATTAAGTGGAGTAATAGATGCCTCTACAATTTTAGTAGGGGAGTTTAATACACCGTTATCATGATTAGACAGTACATGTCAACAGAGAATCAATAACAAACCAGACATTGAATAATACATTAGAGTATCTGGATGTAATAGACATATACAGAACACTACACCCAAATACAGTAGGATATACATTCTTGTCGATGGCACAAGAATCATACTGCAACATAGACAACATACTAGGCCACAGAAAATATCTCAATGAATTCAGAAACATTGATATTTTAAAAAGTAATGTATCTTACCACAATGAAATAATACTGGAAATCAGTAAGGGCCTAAGAAACAGATTAGGCAAAGAGATATGGAAGTTAAACAACACACTCTTAGACAAATAGTTGGTCAAGGAGGAAATCTCAAAAGAAATCAGTAACTACCTTGAAACAAATGAAAATGACAGCACCACATATCAAACCCCATGTGATGCAGCAAAAGTGATACTGAGAGAGAAACTCATAGCCATAAATATATATATCAAAAAAGAAGAAATAGCTAAATTCAAAGACCTAACTGCATACCTGGAGGAATTAAAAAAACAACAATCTATCTCCAAATGAAGTAGAAAGAAGGAAATAACAAGTATTAGAGCAGAACTAAATGAAATAGAAAACAAGAAAGAACTAGAAAACAAAAACAAAACAAAAACTAGTTCTTTGAGATCAATAAAATTGGCAAACCCTTAGCTAGGCTAATAAAGAAAAATAGAGAATATGCAATTACACAAAATAAGAAATGAGGAAGGCAATATCACCACTGACCCTACAGAAATAAATCATATCACAAGAGGATACTTTGAAAAATTATATGCCAACAAGAGGGATAATTTAGAGGAAATGAATAAATTCCTAGAAACTCACAAGCAGCCTACTTTGGTGAAAGAAGAAATTGATGAACTCAACAGACATGTTACAAGTAACTAGATAGAATCAGTCATCAAAAACCTCCCAAATAAGATGAGCCCAGGACCAGACAGCTGGTGAATTCTACCAAACACTCCGGAAAGAACTAAAACCAATCCTGCTTAACCTCTCCCAAAAAATAGAAGTAAAAGGAACATCGCCTACCTCATTCTATGATGCCAACATTACCCTAATACCAAAGCAAATGAAAGATGCCACAAGAAAGCATTATTACAAACCAATCTCTCTCATGAAACTAGGTGCTAAAATCCTCAACAAAATACTTTTTAATCATATTCAACAACACATCAAAAAAATTATACATTATGAAAATGTGGGTTTCATCCCTGGTATGCAAGGATGGTTCAACATAAGAAAATCAATCAATATAATACAGCACATTAAAAGATCAAAAGAAAGAAATCACATGATAATCTCTATAAATGCAGAAAAAGCATTAAACAAAAGAGAGCACTGTTTCCTGATTTAAAAAAAATACAAAAGATAAGAATTGTGAGTTCTGATAAAGATTCTTGCATATACATTCATCTGATATTCAACAAGGCCACCAAGCCAAATCATCAGGAAGGGAATGGCCTTTTCATCAAATGGTGCTTGGAGAACTGGATATCCATGCCCAAAAGAATGAGAGAGAAACAGCACCTCATACCTCACACAGAAATCAATTCCAGAACTATCAAAGATCTAAATATAAGAAACAGGACTATAAAGATCTTGGAAGAAAATGTAGGGAATCATCTACAGGAACTTGTAATAGGAAATGGTTTCCTGAACTTCACACCCAAAGCATAAGCAGCAAAAGAAAAAAATAGATAAATGGGACCTCCTCAAAATTAAAAACTTTTGCACCTCAAAGGATGTTATCAAGAAAATAAAAAGGCAGCCTATCCAATTGGAGAAAATATTTGGCAACCATCTATCTGATAGGAGCCTAATATTTAGCCTATATAAGAAATCCTTCACCTCGAAAATAAAAAGTCAAACAACACATTTAAAAAAGTGTACAAGCGACTTCAAAAGACACTTCTCCTAGGAAGAGATACAAATGGATAAAATGCATATGAAAATATGCTCAACACCACTAGCTATTAGGGAAATGCAAATCAGAACTACAATGAGATACCACCTTACACCCATTAGAATGGTGGCTATTTGAAAAAGAGAGGAGTAAAATTGTTGGAGAGGATGTGGAGGAATGGGAACTTCATCCACTGCTAAGGGGAATGTAAATTGTTCAAGCCTTTGTGGAGGATAGTTTGGTGATTCCTCAAAAAGCTAACTATTGAACTTCCATATGATCCAGCAATTCCACTACTTGGTATATACCCAGAAGAATTGAAATCAAAGACACAAACAGATATATGCCCACCAATGTTCATAACATCATTATTCACTACTGTGAAAAGTTGGAATCAACCCAAATGTCCATAAATAGATGAATGAATAAACAAAATGTGGTACGTACATACAATGGAATATTACTCAGTTGTAAGAAGAAATACATTGCTAACACACAGGGTAACATGGATGAATTTCCAGCACTTTACATTGAGTAAAGCAAGCCAGACATTGAAGGATGACTATTACATGACCTCACAGATACAAATTAAGCAAATTGAGCAGACTCAGAAAGGTATTGTCTGGAAGATAGGTTTAGAGGAAATTGAAAGTGAGAAGAAGGTTGTGAGCCAACATTCATATGAATGTAATCTATGATAATGTGAAAGTGTGTAATTGTACATTGAAGGGATATGACAGGATGATAGTGATATTATTGGAAGGGACTGTCCAGGTTTGACAGGTGTTTAGATTGGGGAAGGTGGGTTGGATGGGCCAAGGCACTGGACTGGTTGTGTTGGGAGAGGAACCAGGTGAACACGGGATTGGCAGGTATGTGGTTGAAAGTACAAAGTTGGGAATGCTCTTATGTCAATATGACAAGGAAGGGTTATTGGTTTAAGGTGTTGGATGGGGGGCATTTGGGGCAAGGCACACCTGGAATGGCTTCTAGGGAGTGTGTGAGTGATCATTTTGTCATAATGTGTTGTATTAGTGGGTAGAGACCAACACAATGAGAGGGAAGGAGTTGGACTTCTATTCTGGGGAGGAACAATATATTTAAAAACAGAGGGGTGGAAGTGTCTCAAGAATAAGGGTGGTTCCTAATAGGGAAGGACCAACCAGTGTGTCAAGAACTCAGTGTTGTTGCAAGTAATTAGGAATCTTGTCATCCATGGAGTGATGCTGGGATTTTGCCATAGGCCCTGAGGGCAGGGGGAGGGAGGAATTGAATAGATGGAACAGGGGGTATTGAATGGGCAATGGAAGTGTTCTACACGATCTTGCAATGATGGACACAGGCCATGATAATATCAACAAAATTTATAGAAATGTATGATCTAAAATGTAAACCATAATGTAAACCACATTGATCAGGATTAGTAGCTTTGTTTCACTATTTGTATATCCATTGTAACAAAGGTACCATGCACATATAAAAAGGTATTAATATGGGAAGGGTTGAAAAGGGGGAGGATGTTGGGTATACGGGAGTCCCCTGTATTCTGTATGTGACTTTACTGTGACTTAATACTTCTTTGAAAACAAAATTTAAAAAGTAAGACACTGGGGAGCAAATGGAAGAAAATGTCACTGTACATATAGAACACAAGAGATTACAGTGATGAAAGGCAAAATATTGAAAAAAATCTTTTTAAATGCTTTTCATTATTTTTTATTACCCCAATGTTTTAATTTTATTAATAGTTTTTTTTTAATTTTTATGTATTTTATTTTTATATTTAAACTTATCATTATTATTTAATTTTCCTAAGAATTGTATTTGGCTATTTTATTGGCTTCTTTTTTGAAGAAGCTTTGGATCACAGAAGAGTTACAACTGGGGCAGGGGTGGAACACTGGTGTGGGTTTTAAGTGATGGGGGATATATGGGAGGAAGTTCACCTGGGCATACATATAAGGTATATAAATATGTTGAAATGTTCACAAGGTATTGTCACAGTGGGTGGAGAATCACACAATAAATGAGAGAATATTGAATTCCCATCCTGGAGAGTTTTGTGACATTTTCTAATGGAGAAGCAATAGTCCCCCAAGTGCAGGGAAAATGAGTGGTGAAGGAGGATGATCCTTTGATGGGCCCTTGATATTGATGATTATGCTTATGTGTGTTTGCTCCTGAAATTGAAACTAAGCCTAGTGTTGTGGGGTGCCTAAGAGTTGCTTCCTGAAGGCCTCCTTGTTCCTAAAATGTGTCCTCTCTCTGAGCCAACTCAGCATATAAATGCATTACCTTCCCCCAAGCATGGGACATGACTCCTGGGAATGAGCCTCCCTGGCACTGAGGGATTACTATCAGGTACCAGTTAGCAATGCAACTGGAAAGAGACCTCAAATAAAAGAGGAAAATGTTAAAGACAAATGAGTTTATATGGCTAAGAGATTTGAAAGTGAATTCAGAGATCATCCCAGAGGTAATGCTTATGCACATCTTAGCAAGACCTCATTGACTGACAAAGTGGATATACCCAAAATAGTGGGGCTCCTGAGGACTCTGGAGACACCCAGGTCATATGGTCAGGGCAGATAGCTCCAGAATTTGCTGCCTTGCTAGGGTGCAATTTCTTTTTTTTGGTGGACCAAAAACCTGAGTTTTTAAAAAATATTTTAAAAGATGCTTAGATTACATAAATGTTACACAAAAATTACAGGGATTCCCATGTTCCCCACCTCCCACAGCTCCCACAACCTCCCACATAAACATCTTTCATTAGTGTGGCACATCAGCTACAATAGATATACACATCCTGGGGCTTTGCCACTAAGCATGGACCATAGTTTGAATTGTAGACCACACTATCCCACACAGTCCTGCATGATATATGCTGATGTAAAATGGCCTATATCTGTCATTGTAATGTCACTTAGGATAATTCACAAGTTCCAAAAAAGTGCCTGTATAACAACTGCTTTTCCCTCTCCCTGCCCCAGAGTGCCCAGTGGCCATTGGCTCCACATCAATGTTGTAATTTTTTCCATTGCTTGAATCACAATATGTATACAACAGAATGCCAGTAAGTCCACTCTAGTCAATAACTCTTCCCCAAATCCTGAGGAGTCTGGGATGGTGATGCCCACTCCACCTCCAAGAGAGAGGGGGCTTATATCCCATGGTTAAGATGGATGTGTTTATCCTACCTGCAGCTGCAGACTCTCTCCATTATCTGGGATGGCCATCGCCCATCATCATCTCCCTGCCAGGTATCTTGGGTGAGTCCATTGAGCTGTAGGGTAGGATTTGAAGCTCCACTGAGATTCCAGGCACAGCTGGCACATGGGCAGGCCAAAGGCTCCATTCTCTAGAAGTACACCTACAAAATCCAGCACCACAAATAGGTTTGAATAGAAGGGACTGATGGAATATGTGCAGCGAGGACTTATTTGAGTCCAACTCTGTCACTCTCAGGAGCACATATTCCAAAGTAGAGCCGAATGATGAGGCATCAATCTCTGCAGCTATCCCTCATTTTATAGGACCTGGGTGTCTCCAGAGCCCTCAGGAGCCCCTCTGTTTGGGGTGATATCCACTTTGGTGTTCTATGAGATTCTACTGAGGTGTGTGTAAGCATTACATATGGGATGACCCCCCAACTCTCTTTGAAGTCCTTTTGCATTTGAACTCATTTGTTTTTACCTTTCCTCCTTTTATTCATGGTCTTTTTCCAGTTTTATAGACAGTTGGCACTTGGTAGTAATCCCTTGTTGCCAGGGAGGCTTATCTTCTGGAGTCTTGTCCCATGCTGGGAGGAAGGTAATGCATTCATATGCTGAGTTTGGCTTAGAGAGAGGCCACATTTTTTGAGCAAAAAGGAGGCTCTCCGGTGACATCCCTTAGGCACCCCATAACAATAGGCTAAGTTTCAATTTCAAGAGCAAAGACTCATAATGCTAGTCATCCATAACAAGAACCCATCAGTGGACCATCCTCCCTTGACAGACACTGCCCCTGTACTTGGGGGACTGTTGCTTCTCCCATGGAGAATGTGGCAGAACTCTCCAAGCTTGGAATTCAGTATTATCTCACTTATTGAGTGATTCTCCACCTACTGTGAACATGCCCCACCACTTAATCAGTTGAACAATTTTATATATCTATTATATATATTCAGGTAAACTTCCTCCCATGAAACCCCCAAACCTGACACCCTCCATCAACGATCCTCTCCCACCCCTGTTGTAACCCTTCTGTGATCCAAACCTTCCTTAATGATGAAGTGCATTTAATAGCCAAACACAATTAATAGGAAAATGAAATAATAATGGCAAGTTTAAATGTAAGAGATAAAATACACGGAAACTTAAAAAAAAAACTGAAAATATACGTAAGAGGTTGGGATATTCAAAACATGGGAAACAACCAAAAATTTTAAAAATATTTGTTTTGACATTTTTCCTTTTATCACTGCATTATTGGGTGTCTGGTCTGTACCGTGGCACCTTCTCCCTATCACTCCCCAGTGTCTCCCAAATTTTCATTTAATTTTCAAAGAAGTTTTAGGTCACAGCATAGTCACACACAGAATACTAGAGACTGTCATATACCCAACCTCCTCCCCCTTGCATGACCCTATATTAAAAACTTTTTGTATGTAGATGGTAACATTGTTATAACTGTTATACAGATAGTGAAACATAGCTACTAAATATTGTCAATGTTTTACAGTATGGTTTAAATTTAGACTGCACAATTTAATAATTTTTGATGATATTTACCATTTCCTGTGTCCATCACTGTATGATAATGAAAAACATTTCCTCTGACCACTAAATACCCCCTGTGTGATATGTTCTATTCCTCCCTCCCCATCACTCTGGGGTACATGACGACCCCTGTCTTGACTCATTGGTTGACAAGATTCATAGTTACCTGCAACAAGATGTCTTGACACACTGATTTCTCCTCCCCTATTAGCATGCACCCTTCCTCATAAGAGACTCCTACCTGTCTGTTTCTATGTGAATCATTCCTCCCAAAGATGGGGGTCCATCTCCTTCCCTATCACCACATGGGTCTCCACCCCCTAACACAACACATTATAACAGGATGAACACACACACTCCCCAGAAGCCTGTTCCAGATGGGCCCTGTCCCGAATGGCCCCCCAAAACAACACCCTAAACCAGTGACACTTCCTTGTCATGTTGCCGTAAGAGCATTCCCACCTAGCACTTTCAACCTCATAAACACAAATCCTGTATATGCCATTTTATATCTCTACATTGCATGCAGAACTGTGGGGATGAGAGTGTATACTACAATGTGAACTATGGCCCATGCTCAGTGGCAATGCCCCAGGATGTGTTTATCAATTGTAATGAATATGCCACACTAATGAAGGATTTTTATGTGGGAGAGTGTGGGGAGGGTGGTACATGGGAATCCCAATATTTTTTATGTAACATTTATGTAATATATGTATCTTATTAAATAATTTTAAAAATTGTAAAAAATGCATTGTTGCATGTTAAAAAATAAGATACATTATTTGTTAAGTCAGTAAAGAATAATTAATGTCAGATTTGATAAGGCCAGGAAAAATGTTGTAATTTTTGAGTTAATATCTGTATTAGTCAGGCAAAGGGGCAATGATAGAAAACACCAGAAACCCATTGGCTCCCATAAAGCATACTCCTTTGGGGTTGAAATCCACAGTTACCAGGCCACAAAGCATAAGTTACTTCCCTCACAAAAGTCTATTGCCACATGCTGGAGCTAGATGTCTGCTGACATATGCCATGGCTCAGGCCTCCTGGGTTTCACTCCTCCCAGGGCTCACCTCTCCACAGGTTCAGCAGCTTTGCCCTCTCCACGAGGTCCGCTGAAGACTAGGAGACTCTCTAGGCTCTGCCTTTCTCCAATTGGCCTGCTGCAGGCCATCAGGTGAATGGCTGTGTCTCTCTCCCTGGGGCTTCTGCTGTGTCCAAGAGCTGTCTCTATTCCTCTGTGTTCTTCTCTGGTGTGTTCACTTCCCAAGCTCCAGCTCAAAACTCAGCATCAGAACTCCAACTCTGCCCTTTGCCATGTCTTTTATCTGTGAGTCCCCACGCACCAAGGTGCAGAGACCCAATGCCCTAATGATGTGGCCCAGTCAAAGCCCTAATCATAATTTAATCATGACCAGAAGAACATACCACTTTAAAACAATCCAATATCTATTTTTGAAATTCATAAATAATGCCAAACTGCTACAATATCCAAATGAATATTAAAATAGCACATCTCATCCAAACACATAGAAGAGAAAAATTGAACAAAAGACAGCATTCAGGAGAAAATAAATAACATAGACAATAGAGTACAAATAACACATGAAAAGAAGACAGATTGAAATAAGTATTATTATTATACTGAATTTTATGAATTATATTTAATAAAATTTTACTTAACATTTATAAATAATGAATATAAATTTTCCTCTTAAAAATAAAAAATGTCATGTGGATTAAAAACAAATATTTCTTATTGATATAAGACACTCATCTAAGACATACAGCAAAGTGTATAAGGTGGAAAATGATATACTATGTAAAACTTTAAAAATAGCAAATTTTACTTTATTTTGACAATGTCAAATAAAAAGACACTAAGGAAAATAGTAGAAGTTGAGTGCCCTTTCATAATGATAAAAGGGTTTGAGTTCCCAGAAAAACATAACAATTTTTTATTCTTTAATTTTTTTAACACAGCATTTTAAAAAGAAATTGTGAGTTGAAACAATCATGCATACCATACATGACTCCCATACATCACCCTATCACCAACGCCTTACATTATTGTGACACATTTCTTACAAATGCTGACAGAACATCATAATAATACTGCTACTGCTATCTATAGTCTATACTCATATTTGGTGTATTTTTTCCACAAATCATCCTATTATTAACACCATATATTAGAATTGTATATTTGTTATAGATCATGAGAGATCATTCTCCTATTTGTACTGTTAACCGCAGTCCATCATTCACCATGGGTGTCACTGTGTTATATGGTCCTCTGCCTTGTTCAGTCCATCCAAAGTGTACACTCAGTGGCTCTCAGTTTCATCACCGAGTTGGGCTGTCTTCCACTCTGGAAACAGAGCATTTTAAAATTTGTACAGAAACTATAACACCGCTTATGAAAAGTGACAGAAGCACAATGTCACAGACTTGAGGATTTTTTTTTTATAACTCTCAGCAATTGAAAGAATAAGCAGAGAAAATTTAATGAAGTTATTGAATATTTGATCACCATGAATAATAAATTTAACCTAATGCCCAACATACAGAACAGCAAAATACACAATTTCCCATGCCCTTAAGTGTGTCAAGAAGGAGAATACTACAGTCCTCCTATCATAGGTGCTGATAAGCAGGGAAAGAAAATGGAGGCAAACAGAAGCGGGCAGAAATGGACTTGTTATAATGATGAGACACAGGGTATGAGGATGGGTTGAATGTGGGTTGGAGGGAAACCTAGAAGTCAAGAAAGGTGATGAAGCAGTTACCAGATCCCCTGTCAAGTGGAGTTCCTGAACATTAGTCAGGGGGAAGAGCAAATTCCTGGGAGCAGCCCACAGTTCTGTGTTTGCATGCTAGACATCCACGTGGAGGCATCATAAATCAGCTGTGTGTCTATCAAGACTGTGCAGAAAGAAACAGAATAGATAGATAAGTACAGAACTACATGGCAGTGTAGATGGTGTTTAAAGCCAAGGTGCTCCAGTGAGGGAACATGGTGCTGAAGAAGGAAAGGTACAAGGACTGAGCCTTGAGGAAACACTTATGCTGAGAGTCTTTGGAGAGTCAGAGAACCCAGAAGAGGGGCAGAGTGGAAAGGGCAGTGATGTCAGATGAATAAAAAAGACCGAGGATAATGTAGTGAACCAAGAACTAACTGATTTCAAGGGGGTGAGAATGACTGTGTGTCTAATGTGGCTGATGGAATAAATTAAAAGAGAAAAATGTGGGGATAATAGAAAAGTTCTAAAATTAGATCGTGGTGAGGGTTACATCACTCTGCATTTACAAAAAAATATATATATTTGATTTTATGAATTTTACAACATGTCAATAATACCTCAAATTTTTTAAAAAATATTCACATGCCTCAGCTATATGATGAAGATTTTCTACTGCTATGTAGTCACCCAGGGTAAATGAAAACAAATGTTTATAAAAAGGACTTGAACATGGAAATTCATGTCTGTATTCTTAAGGCTCCAAATTTGAAGCAAAAGAAAAATCCACCATGAAAATAGGCAAACATTTTGTAGCATATTTGATGCCAAAGAACTCAATGAAAAAAAACAGAGAGAAGTGCTAATTCACAAACAGCAATAACAAATTTCAAAATATTGTTTTAAGCTAATGACACATGCATGGAAGAGTATATTCTGATTTATTGCATTTTTAGGAATTACACGAAGTGTCTAAAATGTGTGTGGAGATAGAAATCAGAAGAGAGGCTGCATGTGTATGGAGGGGTGTGGGTATTTATTGAAGGTACAGGAGTTATTTTCTAAATTAATGGAAATTAATTACTTATATCTTGATAGGGTTTTTGAATACTGTGGGGTATTGGGGGAGTGAAAATTTTTAAAATTTAAGTCATTCAGTTAAGATTGGCACATTTCACTGCATTTTAATTTTACATCACTTAAAAAATTGAAAAGAGAGAAGAATGATCAATAGAATGTAATGGAGAAAAGGAAGTTTTATTTTCCAAGTCTCCCCTCCTCCACTTCCCCCCAGACCTTCTCACTGATGACCTGACCAAGCTGCCAGTTCCAGTGTGTTCCAAGTGGAATCCTTGGGAGTTCCCAGTGGTTTGTTGTGACTGACAGATCCATAGTTACTAGGCAGAGCCCAGTGGGAGGCTATGGTGCCATAGAGGGGCTGTGAACCTCATGCCTTATATTGGGCTAATCATTGTGAATCTGCAAGAAGTTGTGATGGAGCTGGTGCTGAAGGACATGAGTCCAAGCCAAACATTCCACAGCCTTCCTCTGTCATCAGCTTACTGGTGGGTTCCTTATTGTTGTTAAGGCTTGTCCTGTCTGTTAGAAGAAACTGGATTTATATAAGACAAGAAAAGTAGCATGTTGACACACTGGCTGCATGAGTGAAGTGTAATGCCAGCTTCTTGACAGGTTTAGTTTGGTCACAGAGTTTTACAGAGGCTGTGCCATCTTTATATGCCAGGCTAGAGAAAGAGTCTTTAACAATAGATGGCATAGATACCTACAGAAACACAAAGAGATTGAAAGAGATGTTGAGATTAACTTCACTGGCTCATAAAGTAAAGGAATAGAGAACCAAAGGCTCCAAACTAGAAAAGATGTTAATGGAGATCCCAGATACACTGAAGTCTCTCAAAGGGGTCATGAGAACCACCAGGTCACAAGGCAATTTCCTAACAATGTGCTGGACTATCCACCCTCTGATGGCCTTTCCTCCAGGGTTGGGTCTGGGAGTGAAACAATGTTGTCCCCTTCCCTCCACTCAGGCCTCCTGAGACTCCAGACCATGTTAATCCACACAGCCTCCCTATGAAAGTCCTGGAGGCCAGTGGATCCAATAGGACCCTCTCCATTGGTTGGATTTCTTCCATTTTCTCATCCTGGACAGAGCCACACACACTTCCTTCTTTTAGATGACAAGTCTATCAACTTATAGAAAAACTTTCTTTTCAAAGAATGATTGAATAATGTCCCAGTAGTCAAAGAAAGTCCTATTTAAACCTTTACTCAAACTGAAACTTAATCAAACTACATATCCCAAAACAATATTTTCTGTTTTATTTATACATTATTTATATCTTAAGTGATCTTAAATGATCTATTTTTACTTTATTACACCATCTATATTTTATAAGTATTATTTTTTAATTTAAATATGTATATAATATGCTTAAACATAAGATGCATTTAAACATCAGCAACAATATTTTTAAGTAGAGGTGAATTCCTAATAGTCATAATTCCTAAATAAATTCAACTTTATTTTTTAACTAAATATGTATTAGTTAAAACATTAAAAAAATAAATATTTTGAGGTGTAAACTGTATTCTTAGAGAGAACTTTATATCATTTAGTATTTATATTCTAAAATAAGAAAGATTAAAAAGCAAAACTGGCAGTTCACATATATTTTCTTTCTCTGCCATGTGTTGCACTGAGTTTTCTGACCATGAAGAAATCTTCCTCGGACAATTTGTAGAAATCTCCACATCCCATCCCTCATGCCTCTCCTCACCATCTGACACACCTCATAGGAAAGCTGAGGGAGCATCAGGGGTTTCCCTCCCACAGAGATAGCTGGCAACCTGAGAATTAGTAGTTTCTTTCAGAAATATCACTCCTTCTATAGACAGTGTGCAACAACTGGGGATTATTAGTGATGGTGGAAGGAAAGCAGGAAGTGGCATTTTGAGGATGTTGGGTGGGGAATTAAGACAAGGGACAGAAAAATCATTGTAAGAAGGGAAATGATTTCTCCTCAAAATAGAGTTTGGATCTGGGTATAGAATGGTAAAGATGAGAAAGAATGTTGCTGTCCTCATGGAGTTGATATTTGCTGGGGGGTAGATACTGAACAGGGAATTTAGATTGAGCACAGAGGATGTCATGTGAGGATAAATTAAAGGAGAAGAATGCACAGGAAAGGCAGGAGTGATGGGTGTGGGAATGGTGGCTTGGGACAAATCTTCAGGGAATACTTGTAAAGAGGAACACATGAGCAGTGCACCAAGCTGGGGATAAGCACTGCAGGATGAAGGCACAGGCCAGGTGATGGCTACGAAGTGGATGAGAGAGGGTTTTCTTAGAGCATCAGCCAGAGGCCTGAGAAGACTAAATGCAATGAGTGAATGGTGGCCAGAGTGGTGGGGGGTAAATGTTGTCACAAGGGTAAAGTTTAATTTTAATTTAAAAGAACACTCTCTGTGATGTGGGGAAAGGGTAGAGGAGGA
The DNA here is from genome assembly GCA_029593785.1 of Cabassous unicinctus. Lineage (NCBI taxonomy): Eukaryota > Metazoa > Chordata > Mammalia > Cingulata > Chlamyphoridae > Cabassous > Cabassous unicinctus. The sequence goes on along the minus strand of JAQZBX010011766.1, from coordinate 6,021 downwards.
AGAACAGTTGGAGACACTGACAGGGATTCTTTAAGAGTTGAATGTTAATTGCTGCACTGGGGTGGGGTGTGGGGGGAACAATGGAGACAGAGAAAAGTGTTCAATTCTAAGTCTTGTTCTGCAGAAACCTATGGTTGTTATTTACTTCCCTTTCTTTTGTGAGAGTTTTGTTCTCCACCTTTCAGACCAGAGTCTGTCCTCAAATATCTGGTGGTCCTGACCACCCTTACACATCCCTGAGCTTGTGGAGAAAAGCTAAGTGGGGATATGTGTTCATGGGGAGGTCTGTGTCTCCCAGGGATCCTGCAGATTCACTGGCTGAGGACCCACAAGGGTCTGAGGTGGTTGCCTTGGGCAGCTCCAGATCTCCACAAAAGCATCCCCCAGGCTCCTACCTGGGTGTAATGAGCCTGAGCGGTAACATTTTTGCAACTAAGAGGGGCAGCAGGAGGTGGGCTCAGTCTACAGGCTTTATTGGGGGCTCCACTTTCAGTGGGCTTCTCAGCCTCCACCTCACCAATATCTGCTTCCACAAGTTCACAGCCTCTATCTTCTCTTTCCCATCTAGTACAAAGCTTTGGTGGAGAATTGAACAGATACCTGCCTGTGCAGAGTGGAAGAAAATCCATTTGTCTAACTCTTCTCTTCTATGGGTTACTTACTATTTTTTACTTACACTTTCTGCATAGTAACAGACCAACCACATTTCCTATTGGTCTGGGCACCAACAGCCCACTTGCCTAGGCACCCATTGGCTCAGCCTGCTGTCTCTCTGACTACCGAAGGCTGCCTAGAGCCCTACTCTGCATTGCCTTAGAATGGGTCCAATCTAGTAATATGTGGTTCCCTCTTTCCACTGGCCAAGGAGGCTTGTGCCAGCTTTGGAGCCTGGCCCAGACTGTTCAAGCTCAGTCCTCACCTCAGACTATCAGGGTGGGTCTTTTGACCATGGCTTGGGATTGTGTCCTGGCCTGGGGCCTTCACTGGTTGGGGTTCAGTTGTTGCATAGAGGGCAGACAGGTTACCAGGGTGAGACTGGCATCTCTGTAGGGTCAGATGATCCTGCAGAGCTGTGGGAGAGCCCCATCCTTAGTGTGAGGTTAGGAAAAGATGGGCACCTGTGGTGGGGGTCTAGTCTTGGAGGACCCCCATAAATGTCATGGCCAAAATGTGTCTGTAAAATGGGCACTTGTGGTGGCAAGTTAGGGCTGGATTTTGACCTGCATTTTAAACCTAGGGGAAGGTGGGTGGGGGGATATTCTCTGATTTTCTAATTTCCAACCTAAGCTTTGGAGTGCTGAAATTAAATTCCAATGTGACACTTACACCTTTATTTACCTGCTGGAAAACTGAACAGCCCAGGCCTCCCACTGGCTAGTGATATCCCATCCTGATTTTGGGGATCCAGACTTCTGTCTAGTAGGCTATTTGCAGTTCCCCTTGGCTGGGCCTAAATTTTATAATAATGCTAATATCCCTTATTACATTGAAGGTTTAACTATTGGCAGGCATTTAGTTCAGCTGTAGTTTACATAAGGACTAATCACATTTTTAACTTTTCCTTTTGAAAAGAATTTGCTTTGATTATGCATTAGATTTTCTGTATATGGATGAACATACATATCTAGTTATATAATTGTATGTTTAGTGTATTCAGGAAGTCATGCATGCATATACATTGCATGATTAAAAAAAGGGGGTGGATATCTCCACCCCTGGGTGGGAGTTTTATTATGTAAATTAAGCAAGTTGAAGTGAGGAGAGCCAGGGGTTTCTCCTGCACAGGTCTGGCCAACCAGGTGAAACGGGTTTTCTTTCTTTTTTTTTTTTTTTTTAATCTCAAGCTTTATGGAGTAATATTTATTTTACTATTTCTGAGTAAACAATTAACTATTTTAAATGAATGAATGAATGAATATCGCCATAGATTTTTTTTTTTTTACATTTTGTCAAAATTTATATTACTGTGCAGTGAAAAATGTAAACCATAACATAAACTATAGACCATGGTTACTTGCATTGCTTCATTGTTTCAAACAAATGTTTTTGACCACAAGAAATGGAACTTGGCATCAAAGGAGGTTTGCATTTCATTACTTCTAAATTACATATAATTCTTTCCTTTGTATTCTAGAAACAGGGAGCAAGCTAGTTACTTTCAGATATTCTGTCACCTTACATCCATCATTTGTATTTATTATTTTCATATGTATTTTCTCAAGAGGCATGTCTATGAAAGGGACAGTTAGGCAAGGCGGTTTTGAGGGTTTTTTATTGAATTGATTCATCAAGAACAACAAAAAAGTATAATGCAAGCACCTCCATAAATATATTTGACCCTGTCTTGGTGTTTTATGGGTTTTATAATGCACGATGGATTCTTTCTCATGTGAAGACTCTTCAAAAGGATTGATCCACACATATTTACATGCACAGAATATACCCAGAAGATTTAAACAAAACCACATGAAAGAACTTTAATTTCTTCTTAGGTATGTATGTAGGTATGTATGTGTGTGTGTATGTATGTATGTATGTATGTATGAATGTATGCATTTAGAGGCAATTGTGTGACAATTCCTTTTGTAGTGGATTAAAAATTAATAATAGCAAACTGACTTTTTTAAATTAGAAAAAGACCAAAATGTCTCTCTCATGACACTGAATGCCCTGGTCTCCAGGCCACACCTCCACTTTAGGCAGCTGTTTCAACAAGGCTGGCTGAGTGCCAGCAGCACTAGTGGGTATCAAATTCACTCTAGGCTATATTTACTCATTCAGATATTCACACTAACAGAGATATACACCTATACCTTTTGGGTTCATGTATAAATAGTATACATTTTATGTATTTTATGTACATATTATACTTAAAGGTACAGAACATGGATCATTTATCACTCTCTAAACATTGTCAACTCCTAAGGACTTCAGTGTTTTTAAAACTCCTTAAGCATTTAAACCAGCCCTCAGTACCATGCATCATGTCTTTCCTTTTATGTTATTAGCTAAGAGGGTCACTGCAACCCCTAAAACAATAAATGTGTCTACCCCATCTCCTAGGCATGCTCCTAAAGTACAAGGAAATACATTGCTGTTTCAGACTCCTATGACTGCCAGTCAGAAATAGCACAATATTACTAGATTTACAGCATACATTGACTCCAAACTGGCTTTGTAACATAGTGCTAGAGGGCACTATGCACAAGGCTAGTGAAACACTAAAGCCTACATTTCTGTTCTCTCAAAAACCAACAGTGTTCAGTATGCTGTGTGAAAATATACCAAGTGAAGCAATAATTGCCAAAGTAATGTGAATAAAACCTAAATAAAAATAATTGGCATTATGGTCAGCTCCCATGGAGGGACATCATGTATGATATTGCATATCTACAGTTCACCCATTGGCAGCTCATGACTTAGGGCCTATGGAAAAAACTATCATTTAGTTACTAAAAAAGATCTCCCTCTTTGGGTACCTAATAAATATTTAGGTTTACATCCTGAAGCTTAATCTTCTTGCTTCACATGAGCTTATCCAAAGCTTTCCTTGACTAGGCTGCCACCATGGCAGCTACACACAACAAATGGACTGATGGGACTGCAGAAGTGTGCCAGCCTCCAGTAGCTCCACTTTTCCTTGGAGTATCCTTCCCTTATCCTTAACTAATTTGAGTAATTGATTAATGTCTATAAATCATAGACACACTTCCAGATGGCAACTCCCAAAACCCACAAGCTCCTATACTTACTCTACTTCTGTTATATATGTCTGTTCTATTGACAGGAAACATGTCAACAAAATACACTCCATACCTTGTATCAGTTTGGGATGCCCTCACCTGTATGGTAGCAGAACATGGTGTCCTAGATTCCCAAGCAGCCTTTTGTCTCAAAAGAAAAAATGGGAGACTTAACAAATCTCCTCCCTTAAACCCCCTGTCTTGCTGCAGGGATCATGCCCTGGAGAGGACTGGCAGATAAACTTAAATCATATGCCATCTTGCAAGGGACATAAGTACCTCTTTCTGCCAAACTGGTAGGGATATGTGAGATGAAAGAAAGACTTGTACAAGTCTTTTTGTTGAGTAATGAGCATTTATTTAGGGGGCTTTTGTGGGGTCCTCATCTTTGGTAGTGGTAAGATGAGATGATATCAAGCCTAGCCATGGCTTAGCCCTCATCCTTGGTGGCAGGAGGAGAGATAGCACATCCCAAGCTTGACATCTGCACTCACCACCAGAGGAGGTTTTTTTAAAAATGAGGCATATCAACGTGAAGCAGGGGAAAGGGAGCTGTTTTCTAAGGAATGAATTGAATGGCTCACCAATAAAAAGGAGAAGAATCAGTTCCTATATGAACAGATATTTTCTGCAATCAGGAAAGGCTGATTGATATTGTGGTGATTACAAGAGGTGATTAGACAGTTTTGGGAAGACATACACTATGGCAGGCTTCTGGAAAAATGGGTTAAAATCCTAGTGCAAAATCCACTGATCAGTTACAAGTCACAGGGACTTGAAATTTTAACTATTTTGGGATGTGGCTCTTTGGAGTGGGGGAAAAAACTGGAAGTGTTAGGGGAGAAAATGCAGTCATATATGCTACAAATATCCAGAACTCACAGTCCACACCCTGGGTGGTGATTAAAAAGTCCAGGTTAGTGTGAGAAATGGACAGTGAGGATCCTTTTAAACATGCACACCCACAGTGATGTGCATGGGATCACAGCTCAGCCCACATGTCCTGGCACAATTAGTGGCTCTGGGAACCATAGTGGGGTTTTGGATGATGCTGTCTTGCATGCACCTGCATCAGAGGAGACAAATTACTGACCACGGTAATTAATCCATGTCCAGTTTGGCCTATGCTCTTTGAGTCCCAGCTGGTGGCAAATTGGTGCCATCACTAGGGAAAATTGGGGTCTTGGCTGAGTATATTTGTCATGAAGATGAACCTCCTGTGGATTGGGGAAGCTGTGTCCACTCCACTTGAAACTGGGTGGTCTCTGTGACTTCTGTGAACAATAGAATAGGAAGCAAGACTCACAATTCTGGTTTATAACTCAAAAGGTATGAAACTGACATTTTCTACTTCATGTATCTTAGATCACTATTTTTGTGATTCCTGAGCCACAGGTAAGCAGTCTGATCATCCTGAGACCATCATGTTGCAGTGGTCATTAGCATGTGTCTGGGTGACAGGAATAGCTGAGGCCAGCCTTCCTGTCATCATTTCCAAGGCAGCAGAAATGTGAGTGAATATACCAGGGCTTATAAAACCTGGGCAAATACCACCTGAATTCCATCAAGTGACCCTGGATCAGACCATGTGGAAGAGTAGAATCATCCACATGACCATTCATATTCTTATGATTATTATTGGTAAGATTGGTTATTATATAGAGTCAATGTTATAGCATAGAAAAATGTGTATAAATGATAATGGCTTATTATTTTGTCAATTATATGTTTGCTTCATGAAAATTTCAGTAATAAATGTAAATCTCATTAAGAAATATGAAAGAAAACAGAATCAAGTTCCTAATAGATCAGTGTACTAGGATGGTAACCTGTTTTTCCAGAAGGATGCCATGGCATCTGTTTTCCCCAAATTGCCAAATCACCTCCTATAATCAACCCAATATTGATAAGCTTTTTCTGCATATACACATAATTAATATGCATATATCATACATATATATAGTTTATATATGAAATTTACTTAGCACGTTTCAATAGGTTTCCTGAGAAAATGTTTGCCAATGATTATCACATAGAACTGTGAATGGGATATCATGTTCATTGGGATTTTAATTTTCACAGTACATTCTTTCAGTTTATGGTGCAATTCCCAAAATTATGTTGCAATTTTATAAGGAAAATCCAGACAGCAAATGAGGTCCTGGAAATTCCATCTCGTCTTGCCCTTTTATGGGAAGTTGACAGTTGGGTCATTTGCTTGTTTTTCTTTTTTTAACCTTTTGCCACTTGTCTTTTAATTCTAATTTTTTTTTTTTTT
>JAQZBX010011765.1:0-42212 GCA_029593785.1 Cabassous unicinctus | reverse complement strand
GGTGCTCTATCCATTGCGCCACACCTGCTTCCTGCCGTGAGGTTGCTGCATCAGCCCACCACACCGCTCAGGCAGGCGTGCCCTCACAGGGAGGCCTCGGGACGCGAACCCGGGCCTCCCATATGGTAAACGGGGGCGCTATCCACTGAGCCACACCCGCTTCCCAGGTATGTTCTTTTTGACTGTTACTTTGAGTAGCTACATGGAGTGTTCGGAAGAGCAGGGGCTGTGTCTTTTTTATCTTGGCATCCCCAGCAGCTAACTCAGGTGGCAAGTTAATCTGTGTTGTTGATTGGAGCATTAAAGTACCTACTAATTCCAGCTCAGTGCAGTTCCCCCCAACCCTAGAGCAGGTGTTAGAAATGGGGGGGGGGCGGCAGGGGATACCTTTGCTTCTCACCTTGACTGAGAGTGTTTAGTGGGTGTGGCCAGGATGGTAATGGGCTTACAGTCCAGGAGATATTCTCATCCAGAATACCAGTTGTGTCCCTGGTGATAAGCATGAGAGTGGTCAGCTTTCAGGTTAAAGCACCAGTGTTGACTGCAGCATCAATTATGTGAGGAAAGGGAACCTTGTACTCTCAATTTTCAAGAGAATTGTATTTTTACTTACTTGAAAGCAAGATAGAAAATAAGTGGTAACTAGTTTAATTGAATAGGAAATACCTGTGTGATGTTGGAAAAACCACATTGGAAGTTCATACTTGCTGTAGTAAAGTTGACTGGCAAGTCCAGAAGTGTCCTCTGGACTCTATTTTGTGAGAATCTTAGGCTCCCAGGTTAGCTCAAGGCACAGAGCCTACTCTTAGCAGTGGGATAGAAATACAGACTGTGTTAGAGTGTTAAACCCTTTTTTTCAAGTGAGATTTCTGTCTCTTGAGCTTAACCGGGTGCCAGATGACTAATTTGGGAATTCTGTTCTTGCTGAGGGCATTCTTCAAAAACTACTCACATGTTCACTCTGAATGTAGTAGAGTTGCAAGTGTATCACAAATTGGCCTGCAGTAAATGTATGTAATCAGAACTTCTAACTTTATTAAAACAATGACAACATTTTCAGGTTCTTTGTCCATCACAGTGGGAAATATATAAGAAGGGTGAGAGCAAATTTTGTAAAACAACAGGAAAATAATACTTCCTTAAGACAAAATATTTCATGTCTCACCCAGAGTTCTGATAAAATAGACTGATGTCCAGATATACCAAAAATGCTAAATACAACTAGGGTAGCAAGAAGTGTAGCTTGAAGTAAATTTAAGCTAAAGAAAATAATCCAGACCATATGCTGAAAAGAGATAGCATGAATTAAAAGAAGTCATATTTACTTTTTTGAGTCTGTTCATTGTATAAGTTTGAGTGGTTGCTCTGTATCAAGTATGGTACTAAGCAATGGGGATACAAAGATGAACTCAAAGAGGTCATAAATTAATGAGGGGAGATAGACATGTACTTCCCTTTTCCTAAGATTAGCTCATTATAAGCCAAGCATGTTTTTGGTGTGTATAACTTGTTTGGTTCAGAATACACTAAATATTTCATGAATGTCATACATTATATGAGAACTTTGGGCTTTCAAAATATCTTCTGGAATTATTAACTTTCTCCTAGCATGGTTTGATTAACACCCTTTGCCAAGCCGTAACCCTGGAGGAGATGTTTTCGATAGTAACTACTTTGACTGCAGGCTTGGCAAGTCCTTACATGGAGACAGAAAAGTGGCTGCTCTCAGGAATCAACATTCCAGGTCAGTGGAGGGCCTTATGCAAAATGAGATGATGTTGACAGGGAAGCAAGTTTTTGGACCAGAAATAACACATCCTTAATGTTCATTTAGCAATTGTGAATGGCCACATAATGATACTACTTCAGCTGGGCTGTCTCTCAATGCTTAACCTCTAGGAGTATTTAATTGGAAGTATTTCAAAGCATTGGAAGAACTGTTTGCTTAGCCAAATGTTTTTTATTTACCTGAGACGTGAGAGATGACAAAACTAAACAACCCTTTTTTTTGAGGCTCTCCTCAGGTCCAAGCCCTATGCTTGGTGCTTTACATGTATAAATTAATTTACTTCTCAGATCAACCTTATCAGAGAGGTGTGTTTACTCCATTTTACAGATATAAAATTTAAGGCTTAGAGAGCTTCGATTACTAATCAGAAGTCTCACAGCATATTGGTCACTGCAAACAAAGCCTACGGCATGATTTGACAGTTTTCTCTACCTAGCATGGGAAGACCCATCAGAGAAGCCTGGCCTTAGAAAAAGGTTTTGAATGGAAATAAAAGACAATGGCATGGAGCTGGATATCTGCCCAGATGGTCTTGTTCAGTGCCATGTACAATATAAAATTTATAGTGCTGGCAAGTTGAAAGAGAGGAAAATAATTGTATTCGTTTATACAAATTATACATATAAATTTAAACACTTAAAAGGGGTCACTCTTTCAAAAAGGGGTCACTCCAAAGGAGAGCTACAAATAGCAAGATACTATGTTTTACCCATTAGATAAGCAAAATGCCAGTTTGATGTGGGAACTGGGACTCTTGTACATTGCTGGTTGAAGTGTAAATTTACACACAACTTTGGAGGGAAACATGGCTAATTCTATCAGTATTTTACAGATTCATGTACTCTGACCCAGCGATTCTCCTCTAGGAATTCACCTCACAGATACAATTGCCAACAGGCCAAATGATGCCTATGCAAGTTTTTTCATTGCAGCATTGTTTTAATAGCAAAAGATGAAAAATAGTATGTATTCCCAAAGGTAGGTGACTAATTGATAAATCGTAGTATATCCATGTAATGGAAAGTTACACAATTGTCAGGATGAGAAGACTTTTTATGTACTGAATAAGGAAGTATTTACAAAATATATTAAGTAAAAAAAAACAACAACAACAAAACCCAAGGTACAAACCATTATGTATATGTTCTCATTTGTATATAAAAAAGGAGGATACGAAATAAACCTGTTATTAGTGTTGTGTTACCTATTTTATGGGAATGGGGACTGGATGAAGAGGACCAGGAATGGGAGAGAGACTTTTCGTTTTATACATTCTATACTTTTAAAAAATGTGAATTGCTTATTTCAAAAATTAAATTGTAAAAGACTGGCTTGAGATCTGAGGAATATCCATATAGAAAAGAGGGGGAAAAAAAAGAATTTATGGTCCTGAGTTGACAAAAATCCTCCAAAGAAAGAATGAATTTTCTTAACTTGTTCAAGTGAAAAGAGTTCTGATTAAGGCTGTAAATAAATCATAGTAGTATTTATAATACTGATTAACATGTTATTTTGACACTTACTAGAAGTATGAGTGATGCTTATATATTATTAATCTATAATGTGAAACTGGGTGGAGTTAATATTTAGGTAACAGAAGTACTGATTCAACTCATTTTTGTGAGATGGCTTATTATCCACACTGTGCTACCTCCTGCCTAACCCTGGACAGGTCATTAACCCTCTCTGAGCCTTTAGTTATAAAGTAAGGAAGTTGGCCCTCATCTCTAAGGCTTTTTCCAGCATGATCAGATCAGCTAAAACTCCGTAGGGATAATAAGTGCATACAAAAGAGAGAAATATGCCTGAAAGGCTGAAAATGGCACAGATGAAAATGCATTAGTTAATTCCTCCATGTGACTGTAACATTTTGGTGATTTGATTTGAAAACTTCACCTCTGTTTAACAATAATTAATTTAATACCACTGGTGCTAGTCACTGTGCTAAACTCTAGGAGTCCAGCAGTGAAATGGAACACAACATGGTCTCTGCCTCAAGGCACTTTTGCAGTTTTTTGGGGAAGGCAGACATTGTACATATCTTTCTTCCCCTCTTAAAATGAGTATGAGGGTGACACACAGGGGACTGTGAAACATTTAACAGATGTCATCTCACTTTTGAGGCTCTTGCAAATGAAACTTTTTTTTTTAGGGGTTACTGGGGATTGAACCCGGCACATTGTACGTGGGAGACAGGTGCTCAACCACTGAACTACATCTGCTCCCAGAGGAAACTTTTAAAAATACATTTAAGCTGTTTCTTCTGATATTTCTGTTCATGTGTCTAAATAATACTTTACTATTCTCTTTTGTTTTGTGCACTCTATATTGATTTCTCATTTTGGTAGATGAAGATTTAGCTGTTTTAAACCCCTTTCCCACCTCCTTTCAGCTATCAATATAAAATGTTACAATTTTGGGGTTAAATCAAAAGTCAGAGTTTAGATTTTTATGGCTGTGTAAATATTGTTTCTGCTAAGCCAAATCCTATGCTATGATTATATTTCTTTGTTCATATGAAATATAATCATATTCATATATTCATATGATCTTTTGTTTTTTCCTGGAGGTAATAACCTAGTTTTTCATTTTTTTATTTCTACTTCTAGGATACTCAAACACATTTATAATACTCCTTTCAGTGCTTTTTTCCACCCAGTAAATCCCAAATCTTAATTCATTCCTGAACCTTCCAAGAGTTTTCTCTTGGCATCTAGGTCCCCTCTAACTTAGTCTAGTAATTCCTAAACTTGCTGCATTATTTTACTCTATTCAACCTGTTAGAGCTCTACTTTCGTATCACACATATTTTCTGGCAAACTCCTTTATATTTTGATGGAATATATCCTCCAATAGCTTTATGAGAAAGGGTGCATGTGAGGTTAAACTTTTTTAGTCCTTGCATTTCTGGAAATATCTTTTCCTATTCTTTTGAATGATAGTTTGGATATAAAATTATAGGATAAAAATTATTTACTCTTAGAATTCTCAAGACCCTTTTTTCCCATATCTTTCTCTTTAAAACTGTTGCTGTTGAGAAGTCTGATAACAATCTGATTTCTTCTGGGCTTATGTGATTCTTTATTTCTCTTTGCAAATTTTTAGAAATTTTCTCCCTCTTTTTAATCCAGATTCTACAAACTCACAGTAACAAATTTTACATAGTCCTTTTTCTTTTATTTTGCTGAGCACTTGGAATTTTTCGTTTGAGAGACTTGTGTCTCACATTTAGGATGGAGAATTTTGCTCAAGCTCCCTGTTTTCAGCCTGTATATTCTGTGTCTCTACTATTCTTGGCATTCCAAAACCTGGAGTATCACTGTCTTAAATTTTCCAGTCTTCTGCTATGTGTCCTTAAGTTGGGGATATGAGTCAGGGGTAGGACTTTAACAGATTTTCCACTAGTTCCCATTTCCTGCCATGTGCCTCATCCCTTCCCTTGGGCCTCCATGTCTTGAGAGTTTTCTGGAATTGTGTTGGGATAAACGGAAATGGTAGTTTTCTCTTCCACATCCACTTATATTGCAGTCTGACCTATTCTAAATCATTTCTATGCCTGCTTTTCTCCTTCAAATATCTGTTAAGATTTCTTGAATATGGTTGCCTTTCCTCTTGTTACCAGGACACTTATTTCCTTTTATTTATTATTGCTTTCTCTGTCAGTGGCTTTTTGGGGGATGGAATAGAGTTAAATGTTTGTATATCTATCCTGTTTTGCCAGAAGTATTTAGAAAATCTTTGCAAATATCATTGTTGCCAAACTTCTTAGTCTCTGAGTATAAATGGAACCCTGTGATCCAAGCTCTCTACTGTGGCTATTGGAAAATCAGTGTTATAAGATGGCAAATTAGAGGTTTCCAGCACATAGGTAAAATCAGATATTACGTTTAAAGTGCTAATTTCACATGAGGTGTTGGAACAAAAGTATAACCATTGTAATAGGCAGAATTATAAGACGGCCCCCGACATATTTATAAAATACAGTTTTGGTTTCATTAGAACAACTTAATACTTTCTAAGGAGCATACCTTTAAATGTTCTTTCTGGCAAGCAGCACAAATAATGTCATAAATATTATGAAAATAGTATTTGAGTGATTTAACAAATAGTTTAATGTCTTTTCTAGAAGATAAATGCTAGAAATTTATGCTTACTCTCTGTATTAAAATTTATACAAAAAGTGAATACTACCTCAGTGGCAGATCAAAATTTTTTTGTAGCATTAATCACATGTTTCTTATGACAAGGAATGAAAATATTTTGAATTTTTTGTTTTATTAATTGGGGACTGGTTAGGTAAAATGTAAACTCTCTGCCTTTTATTGTCTTGTTCGTCAAAATACCAAAAAATATACTCTGGCTGGAAGGGCGACCCAAAATGTGAACAGTAGTAATTTTGATTGTTTCATTGTTCTAAGTAGGCAGATAAAAATCTTGTTTTGCAATGTTGTATATATTATGATACAAAGAAAGCACTATTACGTAGTATTTGTATTTTACTGTTTGGCTATTCTAAATTCATTGCTTGTACGTTTTCACTGACTTGTTTTTATTTGTGTTCTTTAACTAAAATACTTCTTTGTATTGCCGTTTTAAAAGTCATATGTGCTTTTGCAGAAAAAGTATGAAGTTATAAGAAAATCAAAAAGGGAAAGAAGCACATTTATAACCCTACCCACTCAGAGACAAGTACCACTCTTCTGTATCATTTCCTATGCATATGTCTACATGTCTAAATGTTTTTGTAAAAAGTGTAAGCTCTCTTTAGAATTTAGAAACTTGATTTTTTTTCACTTAATGTTGCTTTAACATTTTCTACAATAATGTATTTATAGAAGTTATAAAAATTTTAAATTTAAACCTCATAAAAATCATAGTTGTGTCATCATTTTTCAGAATCTGGTTTGAATATATAAATGTCTCTGTGCTTACATGAGGTTTGTATTCTAATGGTATAGGGGCAGAAAATAATATGTAATATGCTTTGAAGTAAAAATAAAGAGTGAAGGGATGGAGAATGATGGAAGGGATGGAGAATGATTAGTCTGTGGTAATGATGTTTTATTATAGATACATTGAGCACAAAACTCTCTGGGTAACATTTGAGCAAATATCTGGGTAATAGTTGGGAGTGAGATGAACAAATCTGAGGAAAGAACTTTCTGGGCTGAGGAAACAGCCAGTTCTAAGGTCCTGGGGCAGGATTATGTTGGCACAGATGCCAGTGTGGGCAGAAACAAGAGAATGGAGAGGAGAATCGATATCAGTGACATGGAGAAGAGAGCCAGGGGCCAGATGGGTAGGACTTGATAGGCAATGGTAAGGAGTTGAGATGACAAGAATGTACTTTTTGAAAGAATCACTTGGGCATGGGTTTATGTGTGTGTATTTATATTTACACATATATTGTCTCTTTATATCTGGAAGACTTTTACACAGGAGGAAGGATTGGAGTTGGAGGTCGGAGGTAGGAGATGAGGTCAGGCTTAGCTGAGCTCTGGGAGTTGTGGGAAGGCACATAGTCTTGCCTGACTTTGGATCCCCTCTGTGCCTTTCCTCAGGACAGTTTGTTGAATGAGATATGAATAAGTGCCCCATTTTAGAAGACAGATAGACTAACATTCTGAGTTCGTGTCACAGCAAAAATTTCAGGGGGTTGATTCTTCTGAGATGAGACCCACACATTCAGCATGGGAAGGATATAAAATGGAGGAGTTTGGGGGAACAGAGCAGTAACTGTTAACATGTATCTGGTAGACAGCTCAGGTATACTTCATACATACTCAGATTCTCGCTCTGTAGCCTATGATTGAGTTGTAATTGTGGGTCTGTTTTGGGGGGCATGAGGTGGGGGACAGGAAATAAATTATAGGAAAGGGCCAACATTATGGTGAAAAGGAATGTCAGAAGAATCTAAGATTGCAAAGCAACAGAGCCTCATAATCATGTCTAGTACCTTTCTCCCTCTTTCTGATTTTCCTCCAAAGAGTTTCGAATTCATTCAAATGCCAGATGTTTGAGCTAAAATACATGCTGTTTGACTGCCTTAAAATTGCAGCTTTTAGTTACCTTTAAATTTGAAGCCAAAAATAGTGCCATAACTACCTGTTTTATAGTCTGTTAATGGCCATTTAAAAAAAAATGCGTGTACCATTCTGCTGGCATTCACTGTTTATGAATGGACAGTTTCCCAGATGGTTGTTTGCAAATCGTTGGTGTGGGTACTTGGTCTTTATTCCTATAGAAGCGGGGTTGAATATGCTGGGTGGGGCTCCAGGCCAGTGCACAGAAGTCAGTTTAATCCATAACATACCAGCAGCTTATTATTGAACAAAGAGAGCTATAAAACTTGTCACGTGGGGTAGTATTTCTAAGAAAAAGTCCCCTATGGTAGTATAGATGGCTCCCCAAACAGGACCAGGCCCCGGAGGGATGTGGGGACAGTGTCCACACTGTATTTAAGGATATAAGTGAAGGCTGAGAGTGTGGAGTCTAAGGGGATAGAGGATAGGCTCAGAGATAGCTTCAGTCACTTTGAAATAAGGGACAGTGGAAGTTTCTGCCTCTTTGTTATAATGACCTGCTATTAATTTCTATTCTGAGTTGATCATAGTGTTTCTCCAGCTTTAGCACAAAAGCCTTGAAATTAATCAGCTTGTTCCCTTTCTAGTAACTATGATCTGGGGGCTCATAGCAACATATAATTTTAGGTCTGGCAGAGATCTTCTATCATCTGGGCTGACCTGTTCGGTTTACAGATTTGTAAAATCAGATCCAGAAAGGTGTGTTTTGACTGAAGTGTCTTTTGTCCCTAAGGTGCTGTCCCTGAAGCAGAAATATATCTGCTTTGAGTTTCTGCAAAGCATTGTGCTACTAATGACAGCGGGAAAGGGAGTGGATAGCTAAAGGACCCATTCTTGTTCCCTCTTCTCATTTTTTCATTTAGTCTTCCACAGGAAAATCACCCATGGAGGACTGAAATATGATTTGACCACATTTCAGGGCAGTGCCAGATTCTGGCTACTTCAGGTGTTTCATTGCAGGAGTTGGGTCAAGACTAGAGGGCTCTGACATGAGGAGCAGCATGCACCCTACCCAGAAAGGGAAGGCCTAATGAGGTTGCAGCAGAGTCGGGGATGCTGCTTAGTGGACCAGCCTCTGGAACCAGCAGAGTTTTATCACTGGGGGAAAAGAAAATCAAAGACATTTGCCCTGATTCTCATTCCCTGTCCTCAGTAATATTGCTGGTTTCTCTTCTGCAGACCACACCTTGTAAAGTGGAAGTGAAAACCTAGAGTGGGTAGATCCTTTCTGAGTGAGATGTAGAGGAATGAGAGAAGGGACATCTTCAACAGAGGACCCTATAAATGGTAGAAAGCCCCCTAGACTGTTCTTGTGGCTGTTTAGACATAAGGGCATTCCCAAATCAGGGACTGGCTTTCACAGCTCTGTGCCCAAATTCTCTTAAAACTTACCTGGGCATGTTAGAAGAAGAATCAAGGCAGTCCTTGCAATCTGTTTTTGGCTTCCTAGTAGTGTTAATGAAGACATGTTCTAGTAAATGATTTATAGAAAGGTATTTTAAGGCATATGTGTTGTGAAAAATAGTTAGGAGTCTAATCACAGATTAAAATCCAGAACATCTAAAAAGAGCTGAATTGCTACCATCAACCTTGTATTAATGGACCTTGGGTTTAGGGAAGCTCAGAACTACTGCAAATGATGCCATTAGCAGCAAAGATTTCCTCCTTTCTGGAAATGGCAAGAAATCCTAGAATCCAACAACCACAGAGACGTGGGCAAACCTCTGGAAGGCAGTTATGGAGATTGTCTTCAGTTCTGTCATATTTCCAGATTTTTCTGGTGCAGCAACAATATTGTGAGAGCTTTAGCTGTAAGAGAAAAGGCATAGTGGGAGGAAGTATGCAACAGGTGGGAGGAGGGAGGAGTGAAGAGCTTTACTCTCCCTTTGTGCTGCCTCGACTCTCTCTGCAGTGAGTATACACCACAGTTCTGTGTGTCTATCTGTTGACCATCCAGGAAGCTGCATTCTCACCACATGAGGAACTGACTCTGGGAGAGTCCCAGCAGCATCTCATGTGCTTTGATCTTTGCTATGGTCCGAAAAGAGATTTTTTTTTTTCTTGTTGGTCCCACTCTGTACTTGCGGTGCTCTATGTGCTCATTAGGACAACAGCTCTTCTCTGGGGCCAGGAGCTCTGTTGGGCAGCAGTGTTGGGAAATGGGTAGTTTTCTATATGACTGAGTGTCCTAAGTAATTGATACCTACCCTTCAAGTATCAAAATGTAAGCCATTTAAATAATATTAAGTGGAGATCTTTCTGTGACTAGTTTATTCTCTTCCCTGTAAAAATACCAGGTGTTGGTTTCAGCTGTAATGCAAAGAGGCCCCGTTTTTCAGAGTGTGGTCAGAGGACAACCTGCATCAAAACAACCTGGGGAAGGTAGGTGTTGGTTGTTGAAAATTTGGCTTCCTGTGTCCTAATCCATTCCAAATCCTTGGTGATTGGACCCAGAAATCATTTTATAACTGTTTTATAAAAATAGTTCCCCAGGTGATTCTGATATAGATAAGGGGTTCAGAGGAGAAAGAGGCAGCTCACTAAGGACAAGGACTTTGGTTCATTCACTGCACCCCAGCTCCTACAGCAGTGCCTGGCAAGTACAAAGTATACAGTACATCTCTGTTGAGTGAGGGAATGAACTCTTGTGCCCACTTCTCTGGCTTCTCATTTACCAGGGGGTAGGGAACATCTTCAAAAATAAGAATATAAAATATATGAAGTGACTGGTTAGGGATTCTCCTCTAAATAAATAATTTGAACTTTTGAATATTGAATTTGCCCCATCTCTTTTTTTTTTTTCTTTCTTTCCATGGCCCAGTGGTTTGTTTTATTTTCTGTCTTTCATCTACAAAATAAGTAGATGCTCAGTGACTGTTTGTTGGAGCTTTGGTTTTCAGCTGTGGTCTAGTTAAGACTACTTGAAAAGTGAGGAGCTTCTGTTACATTGACTTTAATATTTATCTGGGTTATTTTGAAAGAGTGATTTTCCAAGCTCTATTGGAAATAGAGCTATACAGAATGCAAGGTAGTGTGTGTGTGTGTGTGTGTGTGTGTGTGTGTGTGTGTGTGTGTCTACGTGTGATTATGATTCCGGCCCCATACCCCTTGTCATGAGCAAAGTGTGTGATTTCTAAAAATATTGCTATTGAAATATTCCTGGGTTCCAAAGGGGGTTAAATTGTGAGAGAACAATAGGAATGTATTGTCCTCTTTCATAAGAATTTGAACATGTTCATCTGAATTTGAACATATTTCTCTTGCCCTCTTATGTTTAAGAGTCTGAAAATACCACTTCAAGCTCTTTGAATATTTTCTGTTATTTTTCTTAATTAAGGAGACATCTAAGTATGCAATGTCTTGATTATCTTTATATACTTTTTTCTAGTTTTTAAAAAATAGACTGAAAATGATTTTACTCCTGTTGAATAATTAAGTTCTTCCAATAGCCCCCACTCCTCTCTATACCTTTAGAGAAAGATGATGGGGAATGAGAGTGGAAGACTAATGTGTGATGTGTTATTATGTTGTTATCAATGGAACACTGTTTTCTGATTAAGTTAAGAGACTGTTTGATAGGTCTTTTTTTTTCTAAATTCATTTAACAAATAATAGAGTGCCTTCACATTGCCAGTCATGAATAATACAGTTTCTGAATTTAATGAGTTCATATTCTCTTTGGGCAAATGGATAACCAGCCATTAGGATAAAGAGCAATAAATGTACTAGAGGTGTTGCTGGGAGCACAAAAATATACAGGTAATGTTAGAACTAAATTGTAAAAGACTAAGGATTGGCCGGGGTGGAGAAGGATGTTGCAGGCAAGAGAAGAACGTGGTGTTCTAGCCAGTGAACTTGGCTTATCCTAGGAATGTGAAGTGACAGGTGTATCTGGGGCCAGGTCTATGCTAAGGACTGTTCATTTTATCTATCAGCTGATAGGGATGTGTTGAAGGATTTTTGAACAGGGGAGTGACATGATCAGATTAGCAGTCACTTTGACAGCCAAATGAAGAATGGATCGAAGCAGAGCAATCCTGAAGATGGGAGAGACCAAGTAAGAAGGGACTCTGGGAACCTTGAAGAGAAGTGATGAAAGCTTTAATTAGTGGTTTTTATAACTAAACCAAAATTTAAAAATATTTTTGCTTTAAGTGTCAACACATTTTAAAATTTTGATTTAGCAATAAAAATCAAGAAACATAGAACTTAAGTTTCAGAAAGCTGTAAGAAGTGTCAAGTGGTATTTCTTTTGGTGGTTTCAGCTTTAAATTCTTCGGTTGTTTACTCAGTGTGAACTACTTACCTATGTTCTGATTTTCTAGTATGTTTATCTGACATTTTTGTGTGTGTTTGTAATGTGCACTTGGAAGTAATTGCAGCTGCTTTGAAAAGCCTGAATTCTACCATAATGCTATGGGCCCAGAGCTGCATTTGCTGCAGAGTTTCTGCATTGGAAAAGAAACGTTTACCATTTTCATTTACAATCTCACTAAGGCAGTTATATTTATAGAAAGTTCTGTTAAAGCTCAGGGATCTTGAAGCAAGAACTTAAGACTAAAATTAAAAGCTTGTTGTATGTTTAGATAGTTTTTAGGTAGGTAAATCAAAATAGAGCATAGTTAGAACACACTTAGGAAATCAACAAGGTTGGTATTATTCTTGATTATATCCCAAATCCTTATAGCATGCTTTTTTTACATATATTTTCCCAGTCTATTTTGTTTGATTTAAGCTTAAATAAATCAGTGTCAAATCACATTTTAAAAATACAACTGAATTTTAAATACTCTTGGAGTTAGTAAAATAGGAAAAAAGAGAAAAGAACCCATCCACTTTTAAAATAGCAGCCATTTTAAATCTATATTTTATATATTTATATTTTATACATATGTATATGCCTACAGGTTACAGTTCTGAAGAATATTATTTTCTACTTTTGTCCCTTGGTTTTTCATATAGAATTTGCCACGTTTAATACAGAATTCACATGTTTATCTTTTTTACATGCTTGCCTTTCCTCTTGACATTTAAAAGTTTTAAAAGTAGGCAAGGGGTTGGACTCCCATCCTAGGGAGGCCTGCTATGTTCTCAAATAGAGGGGCGAGAGTTCCTCGAGAACATGGGTGGTACCTAATAAGGGAGGACAGACCAGTGTGTCAAGCCCTCAGTGCTGTTGCAAGTAACTATGAATCTTGTCCTTCAAGGAATGAAACCTCGTGGCTGCCATGGGTCCCAAGGGGAGGGGGAGGGAGGAATAGAATAGATGGAAAAGGGGGCATTTTGGGGACAGCAGAATTGCCCTACATAATCTTGCTATGATAGATACAGGTCATGTTAAATTACATCAAAATTTGTTAAAGTGTGTGGTCCAAAATGTAAACTATAATGTAAACAATTGACCATGGTGAGTAACTATGTTTCAACATTTGTACATCAGTTTGTTTTTTGTTTTTTTTTAAGTGTCCTGTCTTTTATTGTATACATGCTATTTAACCCTCAGCTTATAGGATGAGTAACAGAATTTTTTTTTAAAGATTTATTTTATTTATTTATTTATCCCCCCCCTTCCTGCTTGTGCTCGCTGTGTCCATTTTGCTGTGTGTTTTTCTGTGTCTGCTTGTTTCCTTTTGTTGCAGCATCTTGTTGCGCCAACTCGCCGGGCTGCGTGTGCTGTCAGCTCACCGCGCCACAGGGGCTGGCTTGCCTTCACCAAGAGGCCCTGGGAATTGAACCCGGGGCCTCCCATATGGTAAACGGGAGCCCAACCACTTGAGCCACAGCCGCTTCCCAGTACATCAGTTTTAACAAACATACTATCCACATATAAAATGTTATTAATAGGGCAACGGAGGAAAGTGGAAGGATGTTGGGTATATGGGAGTCCCCTGAATTCGGTATGTGACTTTTCTGCAACCTAAAACTTCTTTGAAGACAAAATGAAAAAAGTAAGACACTGGGGGAATAAACAGAAGAAAATGTCACTGTACATATAGGACAACAGATCTTACAGTGATGAAAGGCAAAATGTCAAAAACAATTAAAAATTTTTTTTCATTAGTTTCTATCATCCCAAAATTTTTAAAAATTAAAAAAAATTTCTTTCATTTAAAAATTTTTTTTTTGTATTTTATTTCTTATATTTAAAACTATCATTTCATTTTCTTATTAATTGTATTTGGCTATTTTATTGGCTTCATTTTTGAAGAAGTTTTGGATCACAGAAGGGTTACAACTGCAGGGGAGGATCATTGGTGTGGGGTGTCAGTAATGGGGGATACGTGGGAGGAAGCTCACCTGGGCATACATATAAGGCATATAAATGTGTTCAGATGTACATGGGGCATTGTCACGGTGGGAGAGATTCACACAATAACCGAAAGAATATCAAATTCCCATCCTGGGGATCTCTGCCACATTCTCTAATGGAACACCAAGAATCCCCCGAGTACAGGGGCAATGACTAGTGAAGGAGGATGGTCCACTGACAGGCTCTTGATATTGATGACTGTACTTATGAACCTTTACTTTTGAAATGGAAACTTAGCCTAGTATTATAGGGTGCCTAAGAGTTGCCTCCTGAGAGCCTCCTTGTTGCTCAAATGTGGCATCTCTCTAAGCTGAACTCAGCATATAAATGCATTACCTTCCCCCCAGTGTGGGACATGACTTCTAGGGATGAGCCTCCCTGGCACTGAGGGAGTGCTACCAAGCACCAACTAGCAATGCAACTGGAAAAAACCTTGACCCAAATGGGGAAAAGGTAAAGACAAATATGGCTAAGAGACTTCAAAGTGAGTTGGGAGGTCATTCTAGAGGTAACGCTTATGCACGTCTCAGCAGGATCTCATTGACTGCCAAAGTAGGTACTAACCCAAATAGAAGAGCTCCTGAGGGCTCTGGAGACATCCAGACACTATAGTCAGGGCAGATAGCTCAGGAGTTTGGTGCCTTGCCAATGGGCCCTACTTTAGAATTTATTCTCTCCAGGGTGACAGAGTTTGACTCAGTTGTGGTTTCCCTACACATGGCTCTTCTGTTCTTCTATTTGAACCTATAATCAGTACTAGAGTTGGTAGGTGTACGTCCAAGAGACTTAAATCATTGGATTGTCCATGTGCTAGCTGGGCCCCGAATCTCAACGGAGTTGCAACACCTACTCTCCAATTCATTGGTCTCACCCAGGACAACTAACGAGGTGATGATAGACAACTACCATACTAAGAAACTAAGAGAGTCTACAACTGCAAGCAAGGGAGTCTCATCCATTGACCCTAAAGGATTACAGCCCCCTCTCAATTAAAGTCAGAGTGGACATCACCATCCCAGAATCCTTAGGATTGGGGAATGATCTGTGGACTAAAGTAGACTTAATGGTATTCTACTATAGACTTATGTGATTCTAGCAATGGAAGAAATTATATCATTGATGTGGAGGAAGTAGCCACTGAAGGTTCTGAGGGCAGGGACAGTGAAAAACAGGTGTAATGGCATTTTTGGGACTTGGGAATTGTCCTTAATGACATTGCAATGACAGATACAGGCCATTATAAATCTTGCTATAACCTACAGAAGTGGGTGGGAGAGAGTGCAAACTACAATGTAAACTTTAATCCATGTGTAGTGGTAGTGCTCCAAAATGTGTTCATCAATTGTAATGAGTGTACCATAGTAATGAAGGATATCGTTAATATGGGAAAATGTGGGAGGTTTGGGGAGTGGGGCATATGGGAATCCCCTATATTTTTTATGTAACATTTATGTAATCTAAGTATCTTTTAAAAAAAAAGTATATTAAACAACAACAACAAAAAAAGAGTAGGGCTGTATATTGTTGGTCCATGTATTCCTGCATAGTGTTTGGGACTTAGTGAAATTTTAATTCATTGTGTTTTCTAGATGTTCATGATCTATCTATCTTCTGTTTCTATCTTTTGACAGTTTGTTCCCTGGATATTCTGTAAAATAGCTCTGGATTTTAAGGATAAAAAAAAAAAAAAATCTCAGTAGCATGAATTGTGTCCTCTCCTTCCATCCTGTCTGCTTTGGGGTGGCCTTCATCTGATCTGAAATATTGATACTGCCTTTCCATTCTCTCCACCACTACCCACTCCGATTCTGCTGATTTTACCCATCCTGTGTATGCTTGACTCCTGCTTAAAGGCTCTAAAGCAGGGATTCTTAGCAAGGGGTTCGTGAGCTGGGACTGAAATTCAAAAAAAACATTATTCTTGTGGGGATGTGTTGGTGTGGGTGTGATATATTTATTAAATAATACACAGTATAGTGTGGACTTAGTAAGGGGTCCTTGGTTTTCACCTGACTGGTAAAGGAGTCTGTGGAACAAAAAAGGTTAAGAACCCCGGTTTGCTAAAGGTTTCCCACTGCATGTGGGGAAAAGATCAAATTCTGTAACACTTTGATCCAGTTCTTCATAATCTTGCATTCACCTAACCCCTGGTCTCATTCTCTGGTAGGACCACCTCTGCCTGTTAAAAGTTCCTGTGCCCCAGTTTTGTACTAAAAAACAAACAAACAGAAAAGGGGTTTCCTGAAAATGACATAGTCTCTATTACCCTGCCTTTTACCTCCACTGTGGGCACTTTAAAGAGCAAGTAGAACCAGCTGTTTCTTGTCCACAGCAATATGTTCAGTCAGCAGTTATAACTTTGGCCAACCTGTATTGTTAAAGTTTGCTTGCATGTCAGTCCACTAGAATGAGTTTTGCAAAGACCCTGACCTGCTTATTTTAATATCCTCAAGAATAAGCACAGTCCTGGACTCATGGTAGACAGTCATTATAATCTTTAGAGCTACTTGATTTGTCTAGGATTATGAAAAAAAGATGACATATAAACAGAGATATAAATGTTTAGATCTAAAATTTGTATGTACCTAATAGGTAAGGTAGTTTATTCTGACTTCCCATGAGACATCTGTGAAGATATTCCAGACAAAAGACAATTAAAAGCGACTCTCTGAAAAATTGTATTCTTAAGGTGCCTTCTGGGAGATAGTTGGGGCATAATAAACCTGTATCTAGATAACCCAATAGGTTGATAATGATTTTCTGTGAAGAAATATATTCAATTCAAAATAATACTCATCATAGGCATTAAAAAAACAGGTGTGCCAATAAATTAGATAACCTGGGTGAAATGGACAAATTCCTAGAAACACCAAACTACACTGACTCAAGAAGAAATAGAATATCTCAACAGACCAATAAGAAGTAAAGATATTGAATTAGTAATCAAAAACCTCCTAACAAAGAAGAGGCCAGTACTGAATGACTGCACTGGTGAATTTTACTGAACATTCCAAGAAGGATTAATGCCAGTTCTGTTCAAACTCTTCCAAAAAATTGAAGAGGAGGAAAAACTTCCTAACACATTCTACTAGGCTAACATCACCCTAATATCAAAGCCAGATAAAGATACCACAAGAAAAGAAAACTGCAGACCAATATCCCTTATGAAAATAGATGCAAAAATCCTTATCAAAGTACTAGCAAACCAAATCTGATAGCACATTAAAAGATGAAGTGAGGTTTATCCCATGTATGCAAGAGTGGTTCAACATAAATCAATTATTGTAATGCACCACATTAGTAGATTGAAGGGAAAAAAACCACATGATCATCTTAATTGACACAGAAAATGCATTTGACAAAATTCAGCACCCCTTCTTCTTAAAAACCGTCAGAAAACTAGGAATAGAAGAAAACATCCTCAGCACAATAAAGGACATACATGGAAAGTCCACAATTAATGTTATACTCAATGGTGAAAGTCTGAAAGCTTTCCCTCTAAGATCAGGAACAAGACAAGGGTGCCCACTGTCACCACTGTTATTCAACATTGTACTGGAAGTTTTAGAGCAATTAGGCAAGAAATAGAAGTAAAAGGCATCCAAATTGGAAAGGAAGAAGTAAAACTTTCCCTGTTTGCAGATGGCATGTTCCTATATATAGAAAATCCTGAAAAATCCACGACAAAGCTCCTAGATCTTATAAATGAATTCAGCAAAGCGGCAGGGTATCAGATCAACACCCCCAAATCAGTAGTGTTTCTATAAACAAGTGTTTTAGTTTGCCAAAGGGCTGCCGATGCAAAGTACCAGAAATAGGTTGGTTTTTATAAAGTGGATTTATTTGGGGTAAAAGCTTATAATTCCAAGGTTGTAAAAAGTCCAAATTGAGGCCTCATAAGAGGTGCTTTAAGACCAAAGTCAGCATCTTGTTGAAGCAAGATGGCTGCCGATCTCTGCCGAGGTTTGAGTTCAGCTGATGGCAACCAGGCGTAGGGCTTGTCTTCTTTCCAGGTCCCCTCTATCAGTCTCAGCTGCTCCACTTTCTTCCAGCATTCAGGTGCAAACTATCAGGCATATGGCTCATCTCTTCCCGGGCCTCAGCTCTTTGAGCCTCTCATGGACTTCCTTTCTCTTGAGTTCCTCTCTGAGTGCAGCCTCTCGGGGGCTTTGTGCTTAAGTGATCCTCTAGTCCTCTCTCAGAAGGCAGGGTGAAAAAATGGCGCCTTCCTTTTCCCATGTCTCTGTTTCTCTCTCTCCATGTCTATGTTTTTTATCAGACCCAGCAAGAGGGCAGAGACTTAAGATAAATCACTTTCCACTGATGTAGTCCAATCAAAAGCCCTAAAGTGATCTTATCTAGTAATTTAATCCAAGGACCCTCAATCATATTTAATGCAGTCAAAGGGTATCACACCCACAGGAATAGATTACCTTAAAAACATAATCTTTTTCTTTTTGGGATTCATAAAATAATTTCAACTGCCACAACGAGTAATGAAACATCAGAAGAAGAAATCAAGAAAAAATTCCACTCACAGTAGCAACTGAGGGAATCAAGTATCTCAGAATAAATCTGGCCAAGGATGTAAAGGACTTGTATACAGAAAATTACAAAACATTGCTAAAAGAAGTCAAAGAAGACCTAAATAAATGGAAGGGCATTCCATGTTCATGGACTGAAAGACTAAATATTGTTATGATGTCAGTCCTATTCAAAGCATTTTGTAGATTCAGTTTAATTCCAATAAAAATTTCAACAGCCTTCTTTGCTTAAATGGAAAAGTCAACGGACAAATTTATGTGGAAGGGTAAGGGGCCCCAAATTGCCAAAGACATCTTGGAGAGGAAGAACAATGTTGGAAGACTCACACGTCCTGATCTTAAAATTTATTACAAAGCCACAGTAACCAAAATAGCATGGTGCTGACACAATGGCAGACATATAAACTGATGAAATTGAATTGAGAGCTCAGAAATAAACCCTCACATTTATGACCAACTGATTTTTGACAAGGAAACAAAGACGTCTTAATGGGGAAAGAAAAGTCTCTTCAGCAATGGGTGCTGGGAAAACAGTATCTCCATATGCAAAAGAATGGTGGACCCCTCCCTCATACAATATAGTGCAGCTGCTATGAAAAACAGTTTGGCAGTTTTTCAGAAAGTTAAGTATAGAATTACCATATGACCTGGCAATCCCACTGCTAGGTATATACCCAAAAGAATTAAAAGCAGGGACTCTTGTAGATATTTGCACACTGATGTTCATAGCATCATTATTCACAATTGCCAAGAGATGGTTTGATGGTGAAGTTCATGATTCAATTTGTCTAGTTTATGGTGTCCAGTTGTTTGCTCACACAAACACTGGCCTGATTGTTACTGTGAGGATAATTCATGGATTTAAATGGTCAGTAAGTTGACTGCATCTATGGCTCATATCTACAATCAACTAAGGCGATTACCTTCAGCAATGAGAGAAGACTTATTCAATCAGTTGAAGGCCTTGAAGGGAGAACTGATTATTTCTTCAGCCAGCCAGCTTTTGCCTGGGCAATTCATTGAGCACCTTCATTGGAGTTCCTAGGCTGTGGCCTGTCCTACGTAATTTGGACTTACTCGTCCCCATAGTTGTCTGAGCCAATTCCTATAATCTCATTATATATATATATATATATAAACCCCTCCTGGTTCTGTTTCCCTGGAGACCCTGACTAAAACACCTATTATTTCCACTTCTAGTAACATAGATGAACTTTGAAGACATCATGTTGAGTGAAATAAGCCAGACACAAAAGGACAAATATTGCATGGACTCACTGACATGAAATAATTAGAATAAGCAAATTCATAGATTAAGAAGCTAGAATACAGTTTACCAGGGGCTGTGGGGATAGGGAATGGGGAGTTAAGGCTTAATTGGTAAAGAATTTGTTTGGGGTGATGGAATAGTTTTGGAGATTGATGGTGGTCATGGTAGCACAGCATTGTAAATATAATTAAGACCACTGGATTATGTATTTGAATATGGTTAAAAGGGTAAGTTTTATGTTGTATCTATGTTACTAGAATAAAATTTTTAAAAAAACCCTTGGTGCAAATATTCTTGCTGTCCTGATTTTGTGATAATCAGAGTAGGCTAAACATTTGCTGTATTAGAAACCATGCACGTGTCCTCAGACCTAGTTTTTCTCCCTAGGTCTGGTTTTTGGAATGCTGGCGATAAACTAAGCTTGATTTATTATATGACCATCCTGTATGGGAAAAGACTGTAACTTTGGGTATCTTTGGTCAACCTTAAGACATATAGCAGGGGGACAGATGTGGCTCAGGTGGTTGGGCATCTGTCTCCCATATGGAGGGACCTGGGTTCGATCCGCAGGACCTCCCAGTAAAAGTTTAAAAAAAAGAAAAATATAGAAGGCGCGTGGGCCACCAGGCCCTGTGAACCACGCAGCAAGATGATGACGTAACAGGAGAGTGACACAAGGGAAAGCCAAGAGGAGACACACCGAAAAACCAGGAACTAAAGTGGCACAGGCAATGGGATGCCTCTCTCCCACATTGGAGATTCTGAGGATTGAATCCCAGTGAAGACAGGAGGAGAAGGATGAGAAGAGAGGGCAGGAAATGGACATGGAGTTGCTCAACGAATGGACACAGAAACAGCAAAAACGGGGAGAGGGGGGCAGGTAAAAATGGATAAAAATAAATAAATAAATCCTTTAAAAAATGTATAGAGGAGAAAGATATGGACTATAGTTGGTAGTAATACTTTGACGATGCTTTTTCATGATTTGTTAAATGTTTCACAACAATGCAGGGTGTTTGTGAGGGGGTGATGTGTGGGAGCCCTGTGTGATGTTATGCATGTTTGTTTTTTAAGTTCACGATGTTTACTGAACACTTATAGTTTATATATATACATGTATGAATGATATACTTCAATAGTGTTTAAAAAAAACAAACCCTTTGGACCATAAAACACAAAACAGTGAACCCTAATGTAAACTATGGATTATAGTTAATATAGTATAATTATAATAATATTGTTCCATTAATTGTAACAAAGCTACAGTGCTATTGCAAAGTATTAATAATAGGAAAAACTGTGTATGTGAGGGAAGGTATATGAGAACTTGGCATGATTTTTCTGGAAACCTACAATTTTTCAAATTAAAATAAATAAATAAATAGACCAGGCTGTAAAGAAACTTAATTTAAATAAAATCTTAGAGTTTTAATGCTTTTGAAAGTTATGGTAGTGATAAACTGGTGTTCCTTTTGTTGAGGTATATCATTACTGTGGTACTAGTTGTCAAGGTAAGAGAATGTAAAGCATGGACTCACAAAAGTTTCTGAAGCCTTGGTGATCATTTTGATTGTGTTTTACAAGTTTAGAGGTTGAAGTCAACAAATTCTTAGTATAACATTTTGCATATGAATCTTTGAGCTTTGCAGGTAAACTGCCTTTCAATTTTTCTTTTAAATGCAGAAACGGTATCATGTTGGTAATTCTCTTTTAATTTCAAAAGAAACTGTGGTTTTTATTTTTCAGTGTTGAAAATGATCCCCTGTGCACAAGTCAGAAGAAGGAAAATGTGCTTTCACCGGAAGCAGTGAAGGTATAGTTTTTAATTAATATTTTCTATCTAGCAAGTATTTTTCTTTTATGCTAATTCTTCCTCTTTTAAATTCTGCCATCTCATTTTGCATTTCCATAAGAGCATCATATTATTACTCTATATGGAAAGCCAGTCAAGCTGTCTTGGACATCATTTCTGCATCATTGAGGCAAGAGTGGAACACTGACTGAAGAGGGAGTTTGGAGAGTCAGTTGTGTGGACTTTGGCTGAGGCATTTCACTTAGTTTTCTAATTTGTGATGGATCGTATGTACTCCATAATCACTTTACCCTAGAAAGTTCTTTGCTTTATGTCATGTTTTCTGAAATGGTACTGACAACTAATAGTGCTTTTGAGAGGTAGAAGTTAGTAACATGCTCTTACATGTCATTGCTATGTGATGGGTATGTTGGTCCATTCACATAGGAACTAGCTTTCTTTCCTTCTACAAGACAAGAATGGAAGTATATAAGCTACCCATCCACCTAGATGATTTTTGATAAGAGTGGTTAAATAGCCTTGAAACTCATTAAACCTTTCATCATCTTTTTACTCATTAGTGATCTTCTAGAAATTGGATTTTTGTGTTGTTTGATATTGTGAGGCTGGGTACATGATCACACTATGGCAGCTGTCCCATATTCAGAGTTTGGTCCCAGTTCTTTTTTTTTTCATGGTTTGTGACAGAGGAAAGCTTGTACTTCCTAGGAGTTTCAGAGTAAATTTGCTTGGTCAGTGGAAGGACCAGAAAATAATCTGAATTCATTATAGATGAGGGCTCTTGTTAAGATATTCGAAAATTACATAAGGTCCGATTACATTAACATAGTGTCTTAGTTTCCCTGGGCTACCATAACAGAGTGCCATGAACTGAGTGGCTTGAAACAACAGAAATTTGTTGTCTCTTAGTTCCGGGAACTAGAAACCCAAAATCAAGGTGTTGGCAGGGCCATGCGTCCTCTGATGTCTGTAGGGAAGAATGTGTTCCATGCCTTTCTTCTTGCTTCTGGTGGTGGCTTGCTGGCAATCCATGGCATTCTCCCCTCTGTCTTGTCTGTGTCCAATTCTCCCCCTTTTTAATAAGGACACCAGACATATTGGATTAGGGCACAACCGAATCCAGTTTGGCCTGGTTTTAACTAATGACATCTTCAGAGACCTTTGTTCCAAATAAATTCACACTCACAGGACTGGGAGTTAGGACTTGAACAGGTCTTTTGGGGGGGTGGGGGGGTGGATGACAACAGTTCAACGCATAATGTATGGGAAAGATAAAGTCGTTTTCTTTCTTTATTCTTACCTTCCCCATCATAGTAAACAATGGAAATATTTTCTTTATTTGAAGAAAAAAATCAGGATCACCTTGCTTCCTTTATCTTTCTTCACTCACCCCCGTTGTTCTTACAGTTGGCTATTATATCTTGCTCCCAGGTTTTATACTTCTCCCAGAGACTCCTCTTCTGCAGAGGTGTTAGCCAGCCTCCTCATTTACCACTGCACGGGCTCTATAGCGTTCTTTCTCAGTTTCAGGTTTAAATTCGTCATAAGTTGCCCTACTCCAAGCTTTTCACTTTTAATGCTATATATGCATGAAAGTCCCCTTGTTTCCCAGGAAGTATGTTACTTCTGAGAGCTCATACTGAAGTTCCCTTGTCTGTCAACCCGTGTTATTCTGCCTCTTAGTCCCTCATTGCCTCCATACCCCACCTTGACCTTCACCAAACCTTCCTGATTTCCTTGCCCCCTCTCCTGTCTTGGTCTCTACTTGTTTTCCTATTCGGCCTATACCTGATGGTGTACTACTTTAGCTGTACTCTCCCTAGAAAATCTTCAAAGTTGGATAAATGCAGCCTCTCATTTCCAATAGTATCACTTTCCAGCTACAGAGATTTGCTCTGGGAAGTCACATCTTTGTGGTTTTTGTGGATTCACTAAGTATATATGGTGGGCAAATATAGTGGCTGGTCTCCATGCTAACAACTTTTTCTATCTATTCTTAGTATCTTGGTCTAAGTGCCTGAGATAATTTCATTTTGGGGTCTGCGACCCTAGGTGAATATACTCACAGTTGTGGGACTGTTTCCCTTATTACTTGAGGCCTGTGAGTTTACTTATACATGAGCATTCTGTTTAGCTTTTAATAGAATGAGCACCATGGCACTCTCTCCATGGAAGCCTTAGGGTTTTTTGCTGTGTAGGTCTTTTTATCCTTTTGTAAACTGATGGTCGACTTTGTTCAACCTCTAATCATATAGACCCATTTGCTCAGGGACCTGATGCTGCAAGGCATCAAAACAAATATGTATTTTGATAATATCAGTTGTCAGCCCATACCTTAAAAAAAATAAAGTTAAAAACAGTATTTATCTTGCTATTTTAAACAGTCTGAATTGAAGATTTTTCATGTAGCTAGTGGCATAATGCATGCCATTTGTTTTTTTTTTTTTTAGTAAATCATTTTCTGAAACATAGCACGCCACTGCAATTTGACATTTTTTGTCATGCTTCTATCTTGTTAACCTGAATTTTATGATAATGCCTGCTGTGATAAGAAAAAAAATATGGTGCATTTTCCCCCTTGATTCTAAATATATAGCAGATTTATGTGTAATAAACATATTCTTATCTGTCTTCATTTTCTGTATTTGATTTTGAGATATCAAATCAAGATGTTGAAGGTTGTTGGTTATAAAGCAAGTTTGAGCTATAAAAATTAATTTTACTTTAAAAAATTAGAAACTAAAGAAGTTGTATATTACCTTTGAACATCATTAGACTTTGTTATTAAAACACTACTTATATGCTATGTTGTTTTGCTAACATTGATATCTACTTCTAACATTTGCATGTACTGTTCCATTGGAATATATATTCCTTTTCATAGTTCTTATTCTATTTTACCTTTGAAATAATTGATTTTCCAAGTCTCGTCCCTATTTTAGAAATTTTCTTTTACATCTTTGCTTCTGTGATGTTCTCTCTTCGCTTCCTACCTCTGGCCATTTTCTTCTCTGTTCCTTTCACTGATTCTCTTTTGGCTGAATTACTTTTCACTTAAGTATTTCTCAAAGTCCTTAACCCTCCTCAATATCAGTTTCCCAATGTTATATTTCCCAATCTTATGTCTTCATTTTTTGGCTCCCAGATCTCTATCTGACCTCCCTCTTGAGCTCCAGACTTGATTATCTATGTTGCAGACATTTCCAGTTAGATATCCCCTTGGTATCTCAAATTCATTGTGCCCCAAAGTCTTCACATCTTTAGAGATGTTCTGTAGTTTTTATTTGGTGGTGGTGGGAGAGTGTTGGTGGTGGAAGGTAAGGAGGAACATTAGACTGCTTGGAATATAGGAAGGGTCCTAGGGTCCAACTATTCCACTCGGAAAATTTCAACCAAACCCTTTACTTTTAATCCCAGGTCTCAAACTGCCACACGTGGTACCCAGTGTCTCCAGTTCCTGACCT
The DNA here is from genome assembly GCA_029593785.1 of Cabassous unicinctus. Classification (NCBI taxonomy): domain Eukaryota; kingdom Metazoa; phylum Chordata; class Mammalia; order Cingulata; family Chlamyphoridae; genus Cabassous; species Cabassous unicinctus. The sequence continues at coordinate 16,939 of JAQZBX010011765.1, read as the reverse complement.
TTTTCAGGTTGCACGTGGAATGGATTGTTTCCATTGTAATCAGAATCCCTCTTTGCAGGCACTCAGACATTTAGGTGGAAGCTTCTTCTGATCAGTACTATGTCTCCATCTGTCTTTGTCTTCTAAACTTTTCTGAAATTTCTTATCTGTTAATATCTGCTCCCTTCCTTTCTTTATATTTATTTACTTATAACTTAAAAAAAAAAATCCCTTTACTGTCAGTAAAAAAAAAAAAAAAAAAAATCCTGTTTAAAAAGAACTGTGGCTGTTTTCAGAAATGAATCATAAGCTAAATAAAATGAATGAATTCTGTACCATAGGATATAGATTCTGCAACCCAGACATAAATTGATGAGTATAAGGTTGTCCTCAATAGATTGGCATCTGTTTCACATAAAATCTAACTCTGGTCTCATTTTAGAATTGGCTGACTAATGATGCAACTTTGGTGACAGTTCTGGCATCTTTCAAGAGGCAGTGGTTTATAGGTCCCTATGATATTCCTGTGGATAAGGAAGTGAAACCTGGGAGTATCAGTCTGGTCCTATTAAAATCAATTACTTATGATTCATAACATTTATATTTAATCTTAAATGTAAATCAGTTACCACAAAGAACCACACACTTTTTTTTCTTATGGCCACCGTTTATTAATTGACACGTAGAAATAGAAAAATTTTTAGCTTAACAACATACTCTAATTGAAGAAAAATGGTCACTAATTATTCTTTATATTAATGCCTATATTGAGAGTACAGTATTTAGTAAGATGACTTTATTGAATTTATGCATCTACTCCTATCTTGATATCATGTAGCTCTTTTCTTCATCATTTTCATCTCATTTTCAGGCAGAAGTGAAATGATAGTCAAATATAAATGTATTAAATTTTTTCTTGGTTAAGGAAAAATGTTACTGAATTAATTTTTAATAGATTATAACCTTAAATATTTGGTATCTATTTTTTTCAGTGATGCAGATAGTAGCAGTATATGGCATCAATTTAATATAGAGGTTTTCAAACTTCTCTTTTCAAACACAGAAGCTCATGCTTTTTGATTATAATTGTACTTGGAAAAATTGAAGGATTCCTTGTTGATGGTGGGAAATGAGCTGCCTGGAGCTTTATAGTCAACCCCTGTTCTCTGCTTCTGCCAACCATGGCACCTCCTCAGAACAATATGAAAATTACATGTAGATGATGGAAGGAATACAGTCTTTGGATCAGACAGATCTGGACCGTAATCCCAGCTCTGTCATGTAGTAGCTTTGTAACCTTGGGGGAATTTACTCTGAGCCTTGGTTTACTGATTTGTGGAGGGAGTATTCAACCCTTATTTGATAGGCTTTTTTTTTTTTTTTTAATTAACTAAGATAACATGTAAAGCAGTGCACAATGCCTAACATAAAGTAAGCACTAGTAAAATAGTTGCCTTCTGGCCACAGAAAGTTTGGCTAAAACTTGGAAATAATTGCTTGGGAATGGTGATGATTTATTCTGGGTGAATAGTAAAGAAATTACTAGAAACATTGCTTTTGTATAACATTTATAAAGAAGACATACATGTTGGTGAAGTTATTTTTGTAGGCTGGTAAGAGTGAAGTATTATTATTTATGGCTTACAGACATCACCTCCAAATATACTACATGCCACTGGGTGCTATCAGGGTGCCTGAATCGCGATTGCACTGTGTGTGTCAGTATGCTATCCAGATGACTGAGGGACTGCCAGAGCTTAAACCTGTCAAGTGTGGCTTGTGCCAGTCTGGGTCCTTGATATCTCAGAGTTCTTGAATGTTGAATGTATTGCTTGATTTTCAGCAGCTCCAACCTATCACAGAGCTAGACTGGGACCTACCTTGTGGTATGATGGAGTACCTTATCAAATGGAAACTGAGTTTGGCAGGTCATGTACATACTCCAGATGTTTGTTTTCCTTTACTCAAAAACAGTGAGAAATTTTGCCTGCTCTGCATGCATCCGCAGGTACCTGGTATTGATTCTAGAATATCACAGACGGCTCCAGAAAGCTTTCAGAAAATTAGAAGCATTTATTATTCCAGCCCAGTGTTTTCCTTGGAGAAGTCTTTGTACCATACCAGCAAAGAATGACTTTTCCTCAGCTTTTGTCTCTTCTCTTCTCTTCTCACTCTATATACCTGCCCTGGCTGATTTGATTTCTACATATAATTTTGCCCATGATGAAGCCCACATGTGTTTCTCTAGCCCAATGTGTTCCTCTGAGCCTTAGGGGGATAGAGCCAATTCTTTTCTGTATCTTTTCTCCTGGATTCCACTGAGTATGAAATTTGACATACTCAAAATTGAACCCATTGCATTTTCACCCTATCTTCTTTCTACTTCTGTATTCCCTATCCTGATAAAAGGTACCAACAACTACCCATTTTTGACACCTGAGGAATGATCATCTACCATATTGTTTCCTTCCCCATTGCCCTCACTGGAAGGCCCATCAGTAGCCCTTTCTTCTTATCCATGTATCCATACACATTGTTGCTATTTAACTCAGACTTTTAAAAATTTATTACCATAAGGGTAATTTTCACCTATATGGGTTTGTTTTTTTTTCCTGATACTTATGATGGGTGGCTCTCATGGGTTACCTATGATTAAGGACATTTATTTGGAACATTACTGTTAATTATGTCCTCTTATCAAAAATTATATTGAGATGAAAAACAGTGAAAGTAATACCACAGATGTAGCTTTGATTCCATTCTAGATCATTTTAAAAAAGCAAATCAGTCTGAAACCTCAGGTTTTAAACTAATTTAGTAACAAATTTTTTAGTTGTCTATACTTATTTCATAATGGCTGCTGTCCTGATGAGTAAATTTTTTTTGCATTTTTAAAATAGAGGAGTTGTAGATTTACAGAAAAATCATTCATAAAATAGAGTTCCTATATACCACTCTATTACTAACACCTTGTATTAGTGTGGTACATTTGTTACAATTCATGAAAGAACATTTTAATTATGCACTAATAATTAGTCCATCTTTTATAATAGATATCACTATGTTACATACTCCTATGTTTTATTTTAATTTTTATTCCAGTAACATATATACAACTTAAAATTTTCCCTTTAACCACATTCAAATTCCTAAAACTTTATCATCAACCCATCTAGAAACTCTCTACAGTTTAAACATTAACTCCCCAGTAAAAAATTATTTTTGACACCTCAGAACTGATCACAACACCCTTGTGGATTATGACATAAAAGTTGTGAATCACAGTTTTGTTGTTTTTGTCAAACCATGACCAGCTTAGGCGGGACAAAAGAATTTTTGCCTCACTTGGCTTGCCTCTTCTCATTTTTTTTTTTGGTGGAAAAATAATTCTCTGAAAAACATTTAGTGTCACCTTTCAAGCAAATTTGCCTTAGCCATAGGGCTATAAATAGTTCATCGTATACCTTAACATTAACTGTAAAATCCATTCATTGAAAAATATTGTTGATGTAAATATGTGTCAGTAGTCACTGTGGAGCTAATCAGGCAGCCCACCATAAACTAAATCCATTATGAAGGCAAATAGAGTGATTTTGGCTTAAAGTTTTAGCATGACAAACTGTAACCAACTCAAATTAGCAGTAATAATAAACCAACAAAGTATTTCCCTCAAAATTGAAGTAATTTCAACTGTTGGTGGTAGCAAATTTACCAAGTAATATACGGCAGCCATATTAGTAGAATACTAACTAGAATTCTCTAGTAAGCAGCTGGTTTTAGTTTATGAATGCCACATTAGTAACTGTTAAGTAGTTTAGGTAATAGTCCTACTCATGATGAAAGTCTATGGAATTGTGTACCTTTCTCCCTGTGGAGAGGAGGAAAGAATAGGGTGTTAAGGATGCCCACTGGAAGAACATATAAGCAATTTTCATTTTGAATAACTGAGGTTTAATAGGAATTTTCCAGATGAAGAGGGAAAGTGATAGTGGTCTCAGCAGCAGGCATAGCATTGTGCAAAGACACTGTAGTGCAAGAGAGAGAAGGGAGGGGGTGGAATTGAGAATGAATTAGAATGCACATGGTGACATTAGGCACTGCAGGCATTCATGTGTAGAATGTATGTCTGAATGGCAAGAGATGAGATTGGGAAAGGACACTGGGGCTAGATCCACCAAGACCTTGAATGCCTTGTTAGGGAGTTTGGACTTTATCCTGAGGGCAATAAGAAGCTCTTGAAGGACTTTAAGAATGTTCAGATTTGAATGATAAAAAGATGCTCTGGCTTTTGTCTGGAGAGTAGACTGAAGGAGAACAGGAGTAGATGCAAAAAAGCTGGTTAGATCACTGTTGGCGGTATTCTAAAGGAGAGGTCCTGATGTCCTGATGTTTTGTCCGACTTTTTAACAACAAATGGGAATATTAGCTTACAGAAAATGGAAGAAGCGAGATACCAACATGGCCAAGTTCAGTTTTGGATATATTGAGTTCATTGCTCCCAAGAAGTATCCAGATGGAGATAGATGTTTGAAAGGTTCATAGCTTAGGAGTCTGAGCTGAGAATACAGATCTGGGAATCATCTGAATAATTGAATAAGTAGAAATGAAATGCTGTAGGAAGAGCATGAAGGTAAAACAGAACCAGACTGGAATTTTTAGGAACTTTATATATAAGAAATGGTTAGAATGAAGTGAGCTTGAAGGAGATGGAGAGACTAGTCAGAGGGGAAGAAAACCTGAGAGTTATGTCATGAAAGCCAAAGGAAAAGCAGCTTTCAGGAAGAGATTCAGTGTCACATTCTACAGACATGTCATATAAGATCAGGACAGAAAAGAAGTCCATTGAATTAGTAAATAGAACAGTGTCTCTGAGAGACTGTGTTCAGTGGGACATTTGGGGATGCAGCCGGATTGCAGGTGTTTAAGGAATGATTGAGAGGAAAGGAAAGACGATGGTGAACATTGGTAGTGAAGAGAGAGGAGAAAGCTGTCCCATGGCACACACTTTTTAATGGTCGAGGATTGGGGGAGGAAGAGAAATGACCACTTGAGGTTCCTGAGGAGATGGCAAGGGTTACGACCAGGTGCTCTGGTGGAAGAATTAGCCTTGGGAGGAGGAGCCATTCCTCATTTCATTGTGAAAGCAGATATGGAAACAGATGTTACTGTTACACAGGCAGGTGGGAGATGGTGTCAGAATTTTCAGGGAGTGTCTCCATGGGCTAGAAGGTAGGGTTTTCTGTGAGGAAGGGAGTAAGGTTGTGGAAGAGATGGCCTGAGGGGTGTGGGAAAGTTTGAAATAGCTGCTGTGAAAAGTGAGAGAAGGTTGCAGACTGATTCCAACGCACACTGTAAATAATGATTTGTTGGCAGCCTGAGTCTGCATAGTTGTGCATGTGCCTGTGGATTTTTTCACTTAAGTGGAGAAGATAAAACTGGAGTTTTGCTAGGTGGGGACGACCAAAGGGTGGGGGGAAAAAGGGCTTTGAGATTATGGGCTATATTTGACAGCTTGATAGAAAAGATATGACAATGTGTGGCAATTGAGGGAACAGAGCAGAAGAGTCAGAGGACAGAAGCTGTGACGGGTCAGGTGAACAGGTGTTGGTAGTTCACCTGAAACAGTCAGGTAAGAAAGCTAGAAAGACGATAGGTTATGAACATTGGGGATTGTCTGAGATTAAGATTCAGACATGGGATGGTTATGAGTAAATGACAAGGGCCAGGGTTAGTAAAAGAGGCAGGTGGAGGTCCTTGGAGTTGAGACTGCTAAGGAGCTGGGATGTTCTGGAGGGTTGTCATCAGACAGAATGAGCAAGACCTGGAGTGAAGAGTTTGACCAAGTCAGGTGATAGAGACAGTAAAGGAAAAGTCATCTGACTCTTCCTTCTTTTCCACTCAACATCTCTCTCTCAACACCTTGACCTTATTCACTTTGCCAGCTACCACTTTGGTATGACACCCATCACCTGAGGAGGTGACAAAATAATGCTAATTAGATCTACAAAAAGTTCTTACATCATTAGAATGTAGGCTTCCTGAAAGCTGGGCTTAGGTTATATTTTTTCACTGTTGCAGCCAAACACCTAGAAGAATGCTTAGCTTTTCATTATTTATTAAATGAATGAATATTTTAAAGTGTACCTGGACCCTCACTGCTCCTTGCATTCCCTAGAAATATTCTTTCAAATCTTCTCCGTTCTTGGAGCCCAAATCCCAGGTCTACCTCTGCTTCCCTCCTTCAGCATGTCCTCTCTCCTCTCAATTTACTGAGGATCAGAGCCACTTGTCAGGACCTTGTGCAAATTGTCTTCTAGAACTTCTCAGGCTTTAGCCTCTCTCCTTCCTACTTTACACAGAATAGAAAATGTTCCTACTTCTCTCTGAGGTTTATACTTCTTCCTGGGCTCTTTATCTCACACCTTCTGCCTTTCCTTCTGGAATCTGTCACCCTCCTCTCTCGTATAGCAGTTGCTCTCTTTCCATCCACAGACTTTCTCATCTGCATCCAACAAATGTAGGGTTGATTTACAAAACAGTAACAAAAAGCCACTTCTTCTGTCTTGGTACTTAAACTGTCATCTTATGTCTTTCCTTTTTTCTACTTAAAAGTATCACAAAAGGGTTCTATCCATCAATGGATGGATAAATAAAATTTGGTGTATGGTACAATGGAATATTATTCAGTTATTAAAAGGGAATGAATTCTGATATACATGCTACAACATGGATAAACCTTGAAAATATCATGCTGTAGAAGAAGCCATATACAAAAGGACAACTATTCTATGATCCCACTTTCATGAAATATCAAGAATAGTCAAATTCATAGAGAGAAAGTAGGTTAGAGGTTATCAGAGGCTAGTGGAATGGGGGCTTGGGGAGTGTTTGATGGGTAGAATTTCATTACAGGAGTAATGAAAAAACTTTAGAAATAGATAGTTGTGATGGCTATACAACATTGTGAATGTAATTAACACCAATGACTTGTACTCTTAAAAATAGCTAAAATGGCAAATTTTATGTTGTATTTATTTTAATCACAGTAATAAATGATTCCCTTCTATGTATTGACTGTTTCTCCTTCCTTACCTACTCACTGCTTAACACCTTGAGTTTGGGGCTCTACTCACAAATTCCTGAGCTATTCTAACTATTTTTCCTTTAGTCCCAGGGCTTTTCCGTAGTTCTCAATCCTTCAATCATTCATCCAACAGATACTTGTGCACCTACTATTGCCAGGCATTTTTCAAGTTACTGGATATACTGCAGAGAATAAAACAGGTGAAAAAGAAATCTCTGCTCTTATGAATTTTACTTTCTAGAGAAAGAGACAGATATTAAATGATATTGTGTGTGTGTGTGTGTGTGTGTGTGTGTGTGTATTTGCTACTGGCAAGTACAAAGAAGGAAAAAAGCAGGGAAGGGGTATAGGCAGCTTCAGAGTAGGGCATATAGGCAGTTTCAGAATAGAAGGGGTTGTTATTTTAGATGGAGTGACCAAGGAAGGTTTCATTGAGGAGGTGACATTTAAGTAATCTGAAGGCGGTGAAAGAGTGAGTCTCATATAGCTATCTGGGGGAAGAACATTTTAAGGAAGAGTAAATGGAAAATTCCTGAGGTAAGATTGTGTCTGATGTATTTGAAGACCAGTGAAGAGGCTAGTCCTTATCTTTCTTGACCACATACTGGCATTTGACATTCTTTACTCCCTTCTGCTTTTGGAAGTATTCTTTGTGTTTGATCTTTGGAGACCAATGTTTTGGATAGATGAACCAATGTTCTGGTTTTGGTCAGATGTAATGGCAACATGGTACAGTAGAAAGAGCTCTAGGCCAGTAGGACCAGGTTGAGGTACGTATGGTTCCTGTCACTAGCTAGCTTTTTAATTCTGGTCATACAGCTGAACTCCTCTGTGGTTCAATTCCTCCTCATCTATAAAATGGGTATAATAATATTTTCCCAGCTTGAGACAGTATATGAAAGGACTATGTAAACTCTAAATCTCCATCTGTTTATATAATACCTTATTATTGGATTTCTTGGTTAATATTAAAGTGCTTATCTAAAAGAAACACATATTGAATTCAGAAATTGTGGCATGATTATTGTAGGAGCCAGTTCCTTCACCTAGAAACTAGAAAGACTATGTGGCAACATTTAAAATTAAACTTGCATAAATGGTGATTTAATGCTTCTTTATGTAAAAACCTAATGGGAAGTCAACATATGGTCCCAATGGAAACCATAGCTATACGAATGTATGCATTTACGTATGAACTTTTAAATGTTGGTATTCCTGTGTTTACTTCTAAGAAGTGGGGAAAAAAAAGTTCTATTTAAACCAGGAAAATATAACTTCAATAATTTGGATTTCCAATGAAAGGAGTTTTGCAGAGTTTTAGTTACTCCCCTCTATATTGTCATATACAAGCATTATTGCTTTGTTTTTGACAAATGCCAGAAAGTTCATAATAAGATGACTGAAGAGGCCACTGGATTTGGCAGTTAAGAATTCACTGGTGATTTTGGAAAGAACAGTTTTGGTAGAGAGGAAGGGCCAGGAATTCAAGGCAGTGGTTGAGGGTTTGTAAGAGGAGTAAGTAGAAACACTTGTGGAGACCACTCTCTCAAGAGATTTTGTGTGAAAATGAAGGGACAGAGCATTAGTACTTTGATTTGTCTTCTCTCCACCTTCCAGACTCATTTCCTATCACTCCTTCACTTCACACTTTATGCAGGAGGATGAGTATGATGTACTTAACCATATCCTCCCTTCCCGGTCCCACCCATCAAATCTCAGTGGTTGGTTCCCCTCCCTACACAAAGTCCTCTTCATTCCTAATCTTCCTTTCTTTTAAAATTTTAGTATTTATAATGTTGACCAATTCTTCCTCCTTGATATTCTCCCTCTGGAGATTCTGAGATAATGGCCTGCTTCTCCTCATAACATTTCTGACTACTACTCTCTTTCACTGATTTATTTTCTTCTTCTTTTCTTTTTTTAAATTAGTAAACTTTATTTAAACCGCAAAAAATAAAATAACAGACAAAAAGGCAGCTTAAGTTATGGAAGCATTACTTTAAAAAATCCTGTCCAGGGACATTTATCTTATTTATTTTCTTCTTTGTGCCTACCGTTTAATTATTTTTCCCTAGAACTCCCCTGCACACACTTTGTATTGCCAAATTGCATTCTTAAACCATTTTTCTAACTACCTGGACATCACCAGGGGGTCTAAAACGCATTAATTATATATGGCATGTAAATATTTTGTGGTTCTACCCCCTCCCCCAAAAGTGCTTCTCACCTCCCCTTCTATTTCCCAGCTCCATCTTTGCTTTCATGATTCAAATAGTTGCCCAATTTAGAAAACTCAGTCATCTGCTATTATCCCTCATTTTCCACTTCTAATTGAGCATATTATCAGCCTTATTTTCTATCCTCTGTGCCCCAATCTTCTTCAGCCACATCCCTGTAATAGTGAACATACTTCAAACTTCTGCGTCTTTGTGCAAAAGATACAAAAGTTTGAAGTATGTTCACTATGTATGTTTGAAGTATGTTCACTATGTTTCTAGTTATCCTTTAGGAGCAAGATCAAATGTTTCCTCCTCTATATAATGGTTTCTTACCATTTCTAATCAAGTTAATCATGTCCTCCTTCATGTACATACCTCTACCCTGTCCCACACATGGTGATATGATTATTGCCTTGCTAGACTACAAGCTCTTTGAAGGCAGCTTAATCAATATATCTAGCATATTTTGGTACACACAGCAAAGAGTGTAATGGATGGATGAATTTGAACCTAAAGGTACTATATTATAACATATTGATTATGAAAGAAAAAAATTAATTACTAAGATACATATGCCTTAATCTATTAAAAGCAGACTATCAGCATCTTTGAGAGTAACTGGAAATGATGCTTTGGTAGAGTTTGCTTAACTCCTAAGCACTTCCATTCTACTCACTTGTTGGAAAAACAGTCCTGTTGGCAGGTGGACACAGGCCCCACCTAGTGAGAGTCAAAGAGCGGATGCTTTAGATCAATCTTGAAATTTTAATTATATAAATATGGAATTTATTACTCGTGTTTACTTTGAATGTTAGTGCTCTTTTCTGCTTATTTTTTGTTTCGAAATTTAGAAACAAGTTTTCTTATTTAGTTGGTGGATGATATTTTGACTGTTGATATAAATGTCTTGGAGAATGAGAGAAAAGTTAATAGCTGAGACAATTAAGGAAACTAAAAAATGCTCTTCAGTAAACTTAAGATATAGGGATAATATTTTAGCAAAGAAGATGAAAATTGAGGGAAAGAGGAAAGAAGTGCTTTTAAAAAAATTGTATATGATCCTAAAAAGATTGAATGAAAAGGCTTTCATTAATTTAGCAAAACATCTACTTGTAATAGCTTAGTATCTTCTATCTTCTTCTTTTGGAAAGCAATCTACTATGCTTTGAAAGGAATGATCAGATAAAAATAAGAATTCTTAAGACAGTGAAATAAACAGTTTTTAACAGAAATTATTTGTCTTTTAATGTCCTTGTTCTCTTAATTTTACTTTTTTTTAAGATCATTGCCCTGATTTTATAAGACTGTTGTGCATCTCTTAAGCATTTTAAGAATATTTGTGATATTTCAATGTGTAGCTCATAGTTCAGTTTTTTCAAATGCAGTGCAGCATTCACACCAGTTAAATAAAAAAAAAGTAGTCATTGGACTATTCATATTACGTGTTAATTCATTTTGATATGGGGAGAAGGCTGGTAATTATAACAAATTAAATGAAGTAATTAAAGAACCAGAAATGTATAAATATCCTTCATGTACATGAGCATCTTCAAAATGTCAGCTAGCGTATCTTTTACTGCCAAACTGAGAGGCTGTTTATGTTGTTTCTATGAAGAGAGGTCACTTTTTAAACTTTATTTTTAAAGACGTTTTCGATTACAGAAAAGTTACATAGAAAATATAGGGGATTCCCGTATATCCCAGCCCCTCCCCCTCTCACATTTTCCCCTATTAATAACATCTTACATGAGTGTGGTACATTTATTACAACTGATGAACACTTAAAGCATAGCTACTAACCATGGTCTATAGTTTACGTTATGGTTTACACTTTGCACCGTATGATTGTTTTTATGGAAATGTTTTATTTTTAAGGAAGCTTTAGATTATATAAATGTTACATTGAAAATATAGGGGGATCTGTGTTCCACCTATTCTTCCCTTCCCCTCCCCACAGAACCTTTGGTAACCACTCTATCAATGTTACAAGTCTTCCGTTACTGCAATAATAAGTGTACTTTGGTCCATGGTTGTATACCTCCCTTATGTTTGTTCATTCCTCAATCTTGAGGATTTTGTGATGGTAATGCCTACTATGGTTCAGATTGAGAGGTGGTTTAGATTTTATGGGACAGATGGAAAGAACTGTTTTGCTTGCAATTGTTGATATTCTTTGCTTTCTGGAATGGGGGTTGTCCATCACCATCGTTTTTTGATTTTAATTTTAATTTTTTTTAATGAGGTACTGGGGATTGAACCCAGGGATTGAACCCAGGACCTCATACATAGGAAGCAGGTGCTCAACCACTGAGCTACGTCCGCTCCCCAATGAAAGTTGTTTTTTTTGTTTTTTGTTTCCTTTGTTTTTAAGAGGTACTGGGGATCGAACCCAGGACTTTGTACATGGTTAGGAGGTGCTCAATCACTTGAGCTACATCTGCTTTCCTCCATCATTTTGTTCATTGTCCTGGGTGAGTCTGATGAACCAGAGAGTAGGTGTTGGTTACAGCTCTGCTGAGATTCAGGGCTCAACCGGTGCATGAACAGACCAAAGATTGAAGTCTCTGGGACATATATTTAGTGGGTGTACTGCTAATTATAAGTTCAAATAAAAGGGGTATAAGAATCTTGTGTAGGGAAATTACAAATGATCCTAACTCTGTTACAGTGGGGAGGTAGGTTATCATTTATTCCAAGGTAAGACCCGCTGTTGGTATGCTGATTTCATGGGCTTGTGTGCCTTAACTGTAGTGTCTAGATGTTTCTATAGCTCTAGGGAGCACCCGTTTGAGGCATTGTGAGATCCTCCTGAGACATGCATAAGCATAACCTCTGGAATGACCTCCCAACTCACTTTGAAATCACTTAGCCTTAAAAAACTTTTAAAAAAATTGTTATTACTTAAACAAATTTTTAAAAGATGCTTTAGATTACATAAATGTTACATAAAAAATATAGGGGAGTGCCATATGCCCCATTTCCTACCCCTCCCACACTTTTCCACATTAACAACATCCTTCATTAGTGTTGTACATTTGTTGTACAATTTGATGAACGCATATTGAAGCATTGCCACTAACTTTGAATTATAGTTTACATTATAGTTTACATTCTGTCCCACACTATTTTGTAAGTTATGACAAAATATATAATGGCCTGAATCTGTTGTTGCAACATCATGCAGGACAATTCCAATGCCTGAAAATGCCCCCATATTACACCTATTTTTTCCTCTCCCTCCCCTCACAGCCGCTGGTGGCCACTGCCTGTACATCAATGATAAAAGTTCTTCCATTGCTAGAATAACAATAAGTCTATAATAGAATAATAGTAAGTCTACTTTAGTCCGTTGTTCATTCCCAATCTTGAGGATTTGGGGATGGTAATTCCCATTCTGCCTCTAACTGAGAGTGGGCTCAGTTCCTCTGGGGCCCACGTTGTCCATCATTATCTTCTTTTTAGTTGTCCTGGGTGAGTCCAATGAACTGGAGAGTAGGTGTTGCAACTCTGACACTCAGGGTCCAACTGGCACATGGATGAACCAAAGATTTAAGTCTCTTGGACATACACCTATCAACTCTAGTACTAACTATAGGTTCAGATAGAAGGGGCAGAAGAGCCATGTGTAGGAAAACCACAAATAAGTCCAACTCCTTTGTATTTAATTTTTTCCCCTTTTGTTCAAGGTCTCATCCCTGGGAATCATGTCACACAGAGGAGAGAAGGTAATGAGTTATTTGCTGAGTTTATTTGTTGAGTTTAGCTTAGAGAGAGGCCACATGTGAGTGACAAGGAGGTTTTCAGGAGATAAACTCTTAGGCAATAGATATTATTAGGCTGAGTTACAATTTTAAGATAGTAAGGTTCATAAGTACAAGCATTAATATTGAGGGCTTGGCATATTGGTCTGTTTTCTTTTATTAGGCTATTAGGCTTGCATATATATTCTAGAGATTCTTATCACACTATTAGAGAATGTAGCAGAACTCCCCCCAGATGGGAATTTAATAGTTTGTTATTGTGTGGGTCTCTACCCACTGAGATAACACCTTATGACCACATGAACACATTCCTATTCCATTGAGGTATGCCCCACGTGACCTTCCCCTGCCATAGTTGCCAAAAGAACACTCCCACAATTGTACTCTCAACCAAAGTCCTCTACCTCCCCAGAGTCCACCTGTTTCTTCTGCCAACCGTCCCCCTAGCTCTATGAATAGCCCAACCCACCTCCCCCAACCTCACACTCCCACTCCAGCATCATTGACCCTATTCACATCACTGCATCACCATCACCCCCATCCACCATCAAACTTCCCCCATCCACCTTATCATAGATTCCGCCCAGATTGAGCATTGGCTCACCACTCTACTCGCTTTCTGTCTCCTGATAATCTTCCAGACTCTACCTCTGTGAGTTTGCTCAGTATCCTTAAATCACATCAGTGAGATCATGCAGTATTTGTCCTTTAGTGACTGGCTTACTTCACTCAACATAAGGTCTTCGAGATTCATCCATGTTGTCACATGTGTCAATACTTCATTCTTTCTTACAGTTGAGGAATATTCTATCATATGTATATACCACATTTTGTTTATCCATTCATCTGTTGATGGACACTTGGGTTGCTTCCACCTTTTGACAATTGTGAATGATGCCATGATGAACATTGGTGTGTATGTATCTGTTTGTGTCCCTGCTTTCAACTTTTCTGGATATATTCCTAGTAGTGAGATTGCTGGATCATATGACAGTTCTATTTTTAGCTTCCTGAGGAACCACTAAACTGCCTCCACAGTGGCTGCACCTTTCCACATTCCCGTTAATAGTGAATAAGTGTTCCTATTCCTCCACATCCTCTCCAACACTTGTAGTTTTCTGTTGTTCTTTTTTTTTTTTTTTATCATGGTAAAGATTAAAATGTCTAGGAATAACTTTAATCAAGAATGTAAAAGTCTTTTGCAGTGAAAACTACAAAATATTTATGAAAGATAACAAAGAAGAGCTCAATAAAATTCTGTTGTTCTTTTTTAATAGCAGCCAATCTAATAGGTATAAGATGATATCTCATTGTAGTTTTTTTATTTTATTTTTTTTATGAGGTACCGGGGATTGAACCCGGGACCTTGTACATGGGAAGCAGGTGCTAAGCTACATCTGCTCCCCTCTCATTGTAGTTTTGATTTGCATTTCCCTAAAAGCTAGTGATGTTGAGCATCTTTTCATGTGCTTTTTAGCCATTTGTATTTCTTTTTTGGAAAAGTGTCTATTCAAATCTCTTGCCCATTTTTAAAATGGGTTCTTTGTCTTTTTAGTTTTGAGATATAAGATTTCTTTATATATTCTGGATATTAGACCTTTATCAGGTAGGTGGTTCCCAAATATTTTCTCCCATTGAGTAGCCTGCCTTTTCAATTTCTTGACAAACTCCTTTGAAGCACAAAAATTTTTAAATTTGAGGAGGTCCAATTTATCTATTCTTTTGTTTCTCATGCTTTGGGTGGAAAGTTTATGAAACCATTTCCTATTACCAGATCTCGTAGATGTTTCCCTACATTATCTTCTAGGAGCTTTATGGTTTTGGCTCTTATATTTAGGTCTTTTATCCATCTTGAGTTAATTTTTGTGTTGGGCATGAGATAGTGATCCTCTTTCATTCTTTTGGCTATAGATATCCAGTTTTCCAAGAGGTTGCTTTTGATTTTAGAGTGTGGGCTCCCATATGGCTAGAGCTCTGGACAGATGAAGTGGAGACAGTGGAATCAGGTTGAAGTTGAAACCAGTAAAATTTGAGACTTACAGTGACTCCAGAAGGTGATGATATTCTAAATGTAGAGACTCACAGGCTATATTAAGTTCCTCACACATTGAGAAATGCTGTGTGTTCACTCAAAAATACCCTGTGAAACCTAAGGTGGGAACAAACTTAAAATATTGTTTGGTCGAAATTAATTTGCTGTGTGAATTAGGTTCTAAACATTTTCTCAACTTTTCTTATACCTAATTTCATTAGTCTTTAGTGGAACATTCCTGTAAACTGTTTTGAACTGGTTTAAAATGTGGAATGAGGTGAACAAATGCCTTTGTAATTATTATGCTCTTGCCTTCTTGAAGATCAGGTTCTTACAAAACTTTGTCAGGTGAAACTACAGTGCCTTAAGGCGGTTTTACCTTGGTGTCCTGATCTTGTTGTGACTCACATAAGCTTTCCTTTTATAAGGACTAGTGAGCATGACATCTGACAGATACTGTGGAATGTGCGTTCCTTTTACAAGTACTTGAGCGAGCAAGTTCAGAAGGCTTTTTGGAATTTGGGAAGAGTGTGAGGTAGAATGCCAGCATGCTCAATGATAGTCTTTCCTCACACAGAGCGCACATGAGTGTGGTTTGCTTTACCACTGACTTAATTTTAAACAGGTAAAATATACCCCTGGAAGAGTTTTAACATCTGTAAGAATTCCTGGTGTTGTCCAAGATTGGAATGAATGCACATAACTGGACTTTGTTTTACCATGAACTGTTCATATGGACTTTTTCTTTGAATTGAAGTACCATGTTCCTATCTTTGCTTATCCTCTTGGGAGGAATGATTTTACCCAAAGTGGCAGCTGCATGGACTACCACAATGCTGAAATGATGAGGTCTATTTAGGGTTTTTGTCTAAAGTACTGAGTGTTTGAAAATACTGTCCATTTGTTCTCTTATAATAAAGGCAAAATTTGAATATACCTAAGACTTGCCATGATCTGTCCCTTGTCTTTCTCTCCAGCCTTCTCTCTCACTATTCTCATTCTTGTACCCTAACAACCTCCAGTCATATTAAACTCCTTAGAAGCTGCAACCCCACTAAACATGCATGCACGCTTGAAAAACGAATAGTCACTCTTAGGTCCCTGTTCAGAAGGCACTTGTAGGAAACATCCCTTAAGTTACTTCCTCTGTTTTTACCGCCACTAAATCTGGACTAATTAATCCTGTTTTGGGTCCCCCACCCCGCCTCCGTGTACTCGGCTCCCTTCACAACATTTACTGTGTTGCTGTGCCGAAGTCTTTCTGTCTGTGCTCTTCAGTAGATTGTAAACTGTCCAAGGAAACAGAAGTTATCAGTGTTATTCACAAATGTATCCCCAGTCCCTAGCACAGAGTTTCTCATGTAATAAGTAGGTTATCAATCAGTAGTTATAGAATTGAACTGAATTTGAATCATCTTGCCCAATTGTTTTAGAATCCTTATTAAATTCAACATTACTTCTTTCAGGTCGGAAGTCAGACATTTTCAAGTAAAATTAGAAAGATGAACTTTCTCAAAAAGTTTTCTTTATAAAAGGCAGGCTCAACCATTGGTGCAGTCCTAGAATATATAGCTTGTCAATAATTAAAAGAATCAAAAGCACCTATTTTGAGCAACAGTTTTTATCAGTACATAAGAAACCTCTTCTAGATCATAAGCTCGTTAAAAGACAGGTATCCTGAAGTATTCACCAGCATCTTAGTATTCTCCTGAATCTTCTGGTATTCACCAGTATTCTCCACCATCTTAGTGTAGTGCCTTAACATATGCTGCACTGATTAAATGTTGTTGAATATGAATTGCTGGAGTGAGTTATTTACATGTTAGAAGGAAAAGTAAATCTGATGCCTTGAATCGGGGGGGGG
>JAQZBX010011764.1:0-42204 GCA_029593785.1 Cabassous unicinctus | reverse complement strand
TTTTTTTTTTTTTTTTGCAAGAGTTTAAACAGGATTGGTGTTAGCTCTTTCCAGAATGATCAGTAGAATTAATCTGTAAGGCTATCTGGTCCTGGGCTTTTCTTGGTTGGGAGGTTTTTGATGACTAATTTAATCTCTCTACTTGTGATTGGTCTGTTGAGTTCCTCTGTTTTTTTCTTTCATCAATGTAGGTTGCTTATGTGTTTCTAGAAATTTGTC
The DNA here is from genome assembly GCA_029593785.1 of Cabassous unicinctus. NCBI lineage: Eukaryota > Metazoa > Chordata > Mammalia > Cingulata > Chlamyphoridae > Cabassous > Cabassous unicinctus. The sequence continues at coordinate 41,985 of JAQZBX010011764.1, read as the reverse complement.
CATTTCATCTTTTTTTCGTTTGTTAATTTTTTTACTGTTGGTAAAAATCAAAATTTTTCACAATACATACCAATATTTGTAAAATGATATATAAATGCATATGCATATATGTGCATTTGCTTACATAAATGTTATTTTATGTATATATATATATGTCCATTTCATTTTGTTATCCATCTTGGAGGCATAAATTTTTTGAAGTATTCTCTTATGATACCCTTTTTTCTACAGGATCAGTAGTGATATCCCCTCTGCCATTTTTTATTCTATTTATTTGTATCTTCTTTGTTTTTTTCTTTGTTAGTCTCACTAAAGGTTTGTCAATTTTATTAATCTTCTAAAATAACCAGTTTTTGGTTGTTCTTTTTCTAGTTTCTCCAGGTGTGAAGTTAGGTCTTTGATTTTAGCTTTTTCTTCTTTTTTAATATAGGCATATATGGCTATAAATTTCCCTTTCAGCACTGCTTTAGCTGCATCCCATAGGTTTTGATAGATTGTGTTTTCATTTTCATTCATTTTGAGGTAGGTACTGATTTCTTTTGCAATTTCCTCCTTGACCCACTGTTTGTTTAAGAGTTTATTTTTAAAATTCCTTATCTTTGTGCCTAATCTGGTTCTCTGCTCCTCTCTGATTTTCAGCTTCATTCTATTGTGGTCAGAGAAATTATTTTGTATAATTTCAATATTTCTAAATTTGTTGAGACTTGTTCTGTGACCTGGCATGTGGTCTATCCTGGAGAATGATCCATGTGCACTCAAGAAGAATGTATATTTTGCTGTATTTGCATGTAATATTCTGTATAAGTCTATTAGGTCTAGTTCTTCTAATGCATTATTGATAGCCTTTATTTCTTTATTAACCCTTTGTTGAGATGTTCTGTATAATGGTGATAATAGTGTATTAAAATCCCCCATTATGATTGTAGAGGCATGTGTTTCTTCCTATTTTTGCTATCTTTGCCTCATGTATTTTGGGGCACCCTGGTTAGGTGTATAAATATTTGTTTGTTCTCTCTTCTTCATAGATTACCACTTTTCTTTTATTAACATATAGTGTCCTTCTTTGTCTCTTACAATAGTTTTGCATTTGAAGTCTATTTTGTCCAATATTGGTATAGCTACTCCAACCCTATTTTGGTTATTGTTGGAAATAGTTTTCCAACCTTTCACTTTCAACCTCCTTGTGTCCCTGGATCTAAAATGAGTTTCTTGTAGACAGCATATAGATAGGTCATATTTCCTTATCCATTCTGCCAATCTGTGTCTTTTGATTGGAGAGTTTAATACATTAACATTCAATTTTATTACCATCAAGGTATTACTTACATTAGCCATTTTTCTTTAGGTTTATATATGTTATCCTTTCTTTTTATTTCACTTTTTATCCTCTTAGTTACTTTTACTAGTAATTTTCCTTTCTAAACTCTCCTCCAATCCTCACTCTCCTGTTTTTTCCTTTACAACTGCAAAATTCCCTTTAGTATTTCTTGAAGGCCAGGACTCTTGTTGACAAACTCTATCAGTTTCTGTTTATCTGTGAATATATTGAACTCTCCCTCATTTTTGAATGCCAGCTTTGCTGAATACAGAATTCTTGGCTGAAAATTTTTTTTCCAGCACCTTAACTATGTCATATCACTGCTTTCTAGCCTACATAGTTTCAGACAAAAAAATCATTGCTTAATCTTATTGAGATTCCCTTATATGTGATGGATCTCTTGCTGCTTTCAGAATTCTCTCTTTGTCTTGAGAATTTTACAATCTGATAAGTATGTGTCTTTGGTTAAGCCTGTTAGGATTTATACAGTTTAGATCATGCTTTACTTCCTGGACATGTACATCCACATCTCTCATAATAGCTGGGAAATTTCCAGGCATTATTTCCTCCAAAACTCCTTCTGACTTTTCCTTTCTTTTCTCTCACTGGGATGCCTATAATGTGTATGTTTGTGCATTTTGTGTTGTAATTCAATTCCCTGAGTCTCTGTTTAATTTTTTTCTTTTTTTAAATCTATCTGTTCTACTATCTATGTAGATGTTCCATCTTGAACATCACTAATTCTTTCATCTGCCGGTTCAAATCTGCTATGTGCTTTAGCATATTTTTAGTTTCTTGCATGGTTCCTTTCATAACCATCATATCTGTTATCTTTTTATGTATGTTTATGATTTCATCTGTATATTATCCCAGTGTCTTCTTAACATCCTTTATCTCTTCCTTCATGTCATTAAGTTGATTCATGAAACTTGTTTGTACAACATGGATTGGTTATTCCATGTCCTGCATCTCCTTCTGCTTTTTAGTTTCATTAGACTGGGTCATGCCTTCCTGTTTCTTAATGTGGTTAGTAATTTTTCTGGTGTCTAGGCCTCTGTTTATCTTGATGGGCTTATTTAGCTGGTTAGCTTCTCTTTCTACTCTAGGGTCTTTTGTTTTGTTTTGTTCTGTTTTGTTTTGTGTTAAGGGTCCTATTTGACCCTTGATCCCACTTATTCTATATCCTTCCTACAGTTTCTGGAGGAGGAGTGCATCCTGCTGTTCCCTTCTCCACCATCTTGGATCTGTCTGCTTTTTTTTTTTAAATGTCAGTACTTGAACTATAAATTTCCCTCTCAGCACTTCTTTCGCTGTGTCCCATAAATTTTGATATGAGAAGATATTTTCTAATTTAACTTATGATTTCTTCTTTGACTACTTGGTTGTTTTAGAGTACATTTTAAAATTTTCCATATTTGTGAATTTTTCATTTCTCCCTCTTATTGATTTCCAGTTTCATTCCATTGTATTCAGAGAATATACATTGCATGATTTCAGTATTTTTTAATGTATTGAGACTTGTTTTGTGACTTAGTATATGGTCTATTGTGGAGAGTGATTCATGTCAACTAAAGAAGATGTATTCTACTGTTGTTAAAAGAAATGTTATATATATATATATATATATATATACACACAACAGTGTTCACAACAGTGAGTTAGAACTCCATACATATTTAGGGTCAGGGAGCTAAGTCTGCATAGACTCAGAGAGGAACATTGAGTATGACATTATTGGTGGGTTTTCCGTATATGCCTTTTATCATGTTGAAGAATTTTCCTTCTATTCTTATTTTTCCAAGTGTTTTTAATCAAGAAAGAATGCTCAATTTTATCAAATGTCTTTTCTGCTTCAATTGAGATGAACTTGGGGTTTTTCCCTTTCAGTTTGCTGATGCGATATATTACATTATTTGATTTTCTTATGTTTGTCTACCCTTGCATAACTGGGATAAAACCCACCTGCTCATGATGTCTGATTCTTTTCTTTCTTTTTTTTAAATGTATAAGTCTTTTGATGTGCTGTTGGATTTTATTTGCAAGTATTTTGTTGAGGATATTTGCATCTGTATTCATAAGGGAAATTGAACTGAATTTTTTTCTTGTAGTGTTTTTATCTGGCTTTGATATAAGGGTGATGCTGGCCTCCTATAATGAGTTAGGGAGTGTTACCTCCTCTTCATTTTTTAAGAGTTTGGACAATTTAGGTATTAATTCTTCTTGGAGTGACTGATAGAATTTACCTCTGAAACCATCTGGTTCTGGGCTTTTCTTTTTGGGGGGATTTTTGATGACTGATTCAATCCCTTTACTTGTAATTGGTCTTATACAGTCAGTGTAGGTTGTTTGCCTGTTTCAGGAATATGCATTTCATCTAGGTTTTCTAATTTATTGGCATACAGTTGTTCGTAGCATCCTCTTATGATCAGTTTTATTTCTGCAGGGTCAATAGTAATGTCCCTCATCTCATTTCTGTTTTAATTTTTTTGCATCTTGTCTCATTTTTCCTTCATCAGTCTAGCTAAGGGTTTGCCAATTTATTCATCCTGTCAACCAACTTTTGTTTTTTTAATTTTCTCTATTTTTTTAAATCCTCAATTTCAATAAATTCTGCTTTAATCTTTTATTTCTTTCACTCTGCTTACTTTGCATTAGTTTGCTGTTCTTTTTCTAGTTCCTACAGGTTTACCCTTAGGTCTTTCTTTTTAGCTCTTTCTTCTTTATTAATGTAAATATTTAGGGATATAAATTTCCTTCTCAGCACTGCCTTCACTGCATCCCATAAGTTTTGATATGTTGTGTTCTCATTTTCATTTGTTTCAAGGTGTTTACTGTTTTCCCTTGCAATTACATCTTTTACCCATTGATTGTTTAAGAAAGTGTAATTTAACCTCCACATATTTGTGGACTTTGTAGCTCTCCAACTTATCGATTTCCTGCTTCATACCATTATGGTCAGAGAAGGTGCTTTGCATGATTTCAATCTTTCTCAATTTATTGAGACTTGTTTTGTGACCCAACATGTACTCTGTCCTGGAGAATGATCCATGTGCACTTGAGAAGGAGCTCTAACTTGCTGTTCTGGGTTGCAACATTATGTATATGTTTGTTAGGTCTAGTTGATTTTTCTTGTTATTCAAGTTCTCTGTTTTCTTTTTGACCTTCCATCTAGATCTATCTGTTGATGGGAATGGTGTCTTGTATTGTCCAACTATTGTTTCAGAAGTGCTATTTCTAGGTTTAGTTTTACCAGTGCTTGTTTCATGTATTTTAGGGCAATCTAGTTAGGTGCATAAATATTTATGATTGTTATTTCTTCTTGGTGGATTATCCCATTTAATATACAGTGTCCTTCTTTGTCTCTTCTTACAGCTTATGACTTAAAGTCTATTTTGTCCAATATTAATATAGCTACCTCAGCTGTGTCTTGGTTACTATTTGTATGGAATGTCTTTTTTCTAATATTTCATTTTCAACATATTTATGTCTTGGAGTATAAGGTGAATCTCTTGCAAACAGTGTATAGTTAGATCATGCTTTTTATCCATTCTGCCAAACTGTCTTTTGTTTGCTATGTTTAATCCTTTAACATTCAGTGTTATTAGTCTAAATGCAATACTTATATCAGCCCTTTTTCCTTTAGTTTTTATATGTCATAACTTTTTTGTTTCTCTTTTCTTTTATTACAACCTACTTTCCTGTATAGTTGATTTTTTGTGATGTGTCTGACTCATTTCTCATTTCTTTTTCTCTATATTTTAAAATACTTTTTTGTTACCTTGGTGTTTATATTACACAAACTACATCTTTAATCTACAAATTAAAAATATAGTGACTTAGCTTCCATATCATACATACTTTCTGCTATCATATCCCTCTGTTTCCCTTCTTTCTGTTATCTTTGTTACACTTTATATTTTGCATGTCCATTATCAGGAAATACGCCTTTTTCTTGTTCAATTGAATTCTGACTCTTAAAAAAATTAGAGTAGAGTTGTATATTGAGATACAATACTATTAGGTTTTGAACTTACCCTTTGATTTACTCTTACTGATGATTTTCATTTCTTCACTCTACTCCAAGCTACTCTCTCCTGTCTTGTCCTTTCAGTCTGCAGAACTTCCCTTAGTAATTCTTGTAGGGCCAGTCTCTTGTTGATGAACTCCCTCAGTTTCTGTTTATCTGTGAATTTTAAACTCTAATATCTTTGAATGAAAACTTAGTTTTATAAAGAACTTTTGGCTAGCAGTTTTTCTCTTTCACTGACTTATATACATCTTAGTATTGCCTTCTCTCTTCCATGGTTTCTGATGAAAAATCAGCACTTTGTCTTATTGAATATCCCCTGCATTTGATTAATTACTTTTCTCCTGCTACTTTCAGAATTTTCTCTTTATCTTTGACATTTGACATTCTGAATAGTATGTGACTTGGAATATGTCTATTAAGATTTATTCTGTTTGGAGTATATTGCTCTTCTTGGACATGTATATTTATGTCTTTCATAAAATTTGGGACAATTTTGGCCATCATTTACTCAAACATCTTTTTTCGCCGTTTCCCTCTCTGCTACTCAGACACCCATGATGCATATGTTTGTGTACCTCATGCTGTCACTAAAATCCCTGAGACACTTTTCATTGTTTTCTATTATTTTCTAACTGTATTATTTCAATTGTCCTATCTTCTAGTTTGCTGATCCTTTCTTTTTCCTGTTCAAGTCTGCTGTTGTATGTTTCTCTTGTATTTTTAATTTCTCTATTGTGCCTTTCATCCCCATAATTTCTGTTGTTTCTTTTTATACTTTCCAATTCTTCTTTACGCTTACACACTGTCTTCTTAATATCCTTTTTCTCTTTATGCATATTTTCCTTCATCTCCTTGATTTGATTTAGGAGATTTGTTTGAATATCTTTGACAAAGTTTTTCCAACTTCTGAGTCTTCTCTGAAGTTTTAATTTGCTCACTTGACTAAGCCATATATTCCTGTTCCTAATATGGCTTTAAATTTTTGCTATCTAGGCATCAATTATCTTGATAAGTTAATGCTGAAGGTCTATTTCTCCCTATTCTCTAAGGTTTTATTGTTGATTGGCTTTGAGTTAAAGGTCTTCTTTGATGCTTGGTGTAACTTATCCTAGACCTTTAGAACAACCTGTTTAACTGTTTAGATTTTCTCAACCATTCTTCATCCAATTCTTACCCTAGATATGCAGTGCAACTTTTAAGATTGTACTTTTGTACAATTGTTTCGCCTCCAGGAGAGAGCTTCCTTTTCTTAGTTCCTTCTCTAGGAATATTAGTCTGTTCTGTTTGTTTTCTGCAGACTTTTCTCCCTAGCTGCTAAGATTTATTTTAAGTTGCACCCTCATTCAGTCCCCCATTTTCCTTACACTTTTCAGTTCTGGCATCCATTCTGTCTTATGGCAGTTTAGTTTAACCCCTCTCTCTTTTTTTCTGTGAGACTTTTCTGCCTCTGATTTCATCCTCATTAGGGTATTCCACCACAGGGAACCAGATGGGGTCAATCCAGGAAGGTAGGCCACTTCAGAAAACTCTATGTTGCCTTTAAGTGGTCCAGCCAACTGAAACTGGATTGAGTGTGGGCAGATACATTCCTACCAGTCTTTTTATTGCAGTCCCCCGCCCCCCTCAACAGGGGTCCTTTCTTTTGTATCCAGTACTCCCCAGGGACTTGTTTTTCTCCTTGGGTCTCTGTAGATTTAGTTCCCTGTGCTTGGATATGCATATTTTGACTGCTGTGAGTTGGTCTATAGTCTCTGTCCACAGTGGAAGGGACCTAGTTCATGCTGTCTCTGTGTGAGTCTAAAGCAGTGTAATGGGAAGGGACAAGGTAACCAACTGGTGGTTCAGGGTGGAATTCTTCTACCTAAGATTTTTCTATTTCTTTGATTCAGTGTTTATGAAGTCTTTGTCCAATCATTATCATTATCCAGAGTTCTAAACAAGTAAGGTTTGTTCTTTTATTTGCCAAATCCATAGGGAGGTTTTTTCAGGGATGTTTTACATGACCATATTGATGATGTCACTTTCCATCCATTATTGAAAGTGTTGTATTGAAGTTTCTTGCTATTAATGTTTTACTGTCTATTTCTGCCTTCAATTCTGTCCAAATTTGCATCATATATTTTGGAATTCTGCTGTTAGGGGCATATATATTTTTAATTGTTTTGTCATCTTGTTAAATAGACCCCTTTATTAGTATATAATGATATACTGATATATCATTTGTCCCTCACAGTTTGGATTAAAAGTTATTTCATCTGCAATTAATATAGCTTCCTTAGCTCTCTTTTGGTTCTACTTATATGGTATATTTTTTCCATCCTTTCACTGTCAACCTACTTATGTCTTTGAATTTAAGGTTTGTCTCTTGTAAAATGCATAGAGTTGGGTTTGCTTTTTCTCCATTCTGTCAATCTCTATCTTTTGAAGGGAGCATTTAAACTATTTACTTTTAAAGTCATTACTGATAATATAGGACTTTCTCCTGACATTTTGCCCTTTAGCCTTTGTAAGTCTTATACCTTTTGACCCTCAATTCTTTCATTAATACCTATTTTTGTATTTATTTGAGTCTTTGTTTTGTACCATATTGAGTCACTTTTCATTTCTTTCTGGATAAGCTTTTCATATATTTTCTTTGTGGTTACCATGGGGTTAAAATTTGGCATCTTAAATATATAACAATCATTTTTTTTATTTGATACTAACATAACTTCAATGTCATACACATACACTGTTCCTGTACCCTTCTGTCTCCCCACCTTTATTGTACTTTTTACAAATATATCTTTGTACTTTTATGCTTAAAATAATAGATTTATCATTACTTTTATGCATTTAAATTTTAGCACCTGTTATTATTAAGAGGTAGACTTCCATATCAGAAAATATAATCAATAGTACTGGCATTTACAATTACCCATATGAGTACCTTTACAAGATATATTTACTTCTTTTTGCTGCTTTGATTCATTGTCTAGTGGCTTGTCCTTTCCACCAGAAGATTTCCCTTTAGCATTGCTTGTAGAGCAGGTCTATTGGTAATGAACTCTCTCAGCTTTTGTATATCTGGGAATGTCTTTATCTGTCCCTCATTTTTGAAAGAAAGTCTCACCAGATATAAAATTCTTGGTTTGCAATTGTTTTCTCTCACCACTGCCTTATTGTCTCTATGGTTAATGATAAATCAGCACTTAACCAAATTTGAACTCCCTTGTATATAACAGGTTGCTTTCCTCTTGCAGCTTTCAGAACACTCTCCTTGTCCTTTCCATTTGACAGTTTAACCACCAGGTGTCTGAGCGTATTTCTCTTCAGTTTATCTTGTTTGGTATTCACTGGTCCCCTTGGATATCCATATATATGTCCGTTTTTGAAATTTGGGATGTTTTCTCTCATTATTTCTTTGAATATTTCTTCAGCTCCTTTTCTTCTTTTCCTTTTTGGAATTTCATAATGCATATATTGGTACACTTGATGGTGTCCCACATGTGCCTTAGGATATTTTTTGCTTTTTCTAAGTCTTTTTACTTTTCTCTCCTCAGCCTGACTTGCTTTGATTGTCTTTTCTTTGAGTTCATTGATTCCTTCGTCTGCCAGCTCCAATCTTCTGTTGAAACATGTCTGGGAATTTTTCATTTCAGTGATTGTGGTATGTTCCAACCCAACTGCTGAAGGGAATGTGATTCAGTGCAGCTGCAAAACCAAAGAACACACCAGGCAGATGATTACACATGAGCTTTATTGTGACTTACACACAGGAGATACTTTTTGATAGCGACTGGTAGAAGAATGAAGTTCGTGTTCCACAAAGATATGCGAAAATAAATATTGTACATTTGCTAGAATTTATGAAAGAAGATTCTCATATTTGTACTGTTAACCAAAATCCATCATCTACCACTGCATTCACTGTGCTATACAGTCTCATGCCTTGTACAATCCATCCAAAGTTTATACTCAGTGCCTCTCAGTATCATCACAGAGTTCTCATCACCACAGTCAATTTTAGAAAGTTTCCATTACTCCAAAAAGAAACATCTTGTCCCCTTATACCCCCCTATTGTTGACCCTTAATATTGATATACTATCTTTGTTGCTATTGATGCAAAAATATTACAATATTACTGGTAAGTATAGTCTGTAAGTTACATTAGTTGTACTTTCCCATATGTCACCATATGATTAACACCTTGCCCTAGTGATGAACTTTTGTTCTGCTTCATGGAAGAGCATTCTTTATTTGCAATATTAACTACAATCTTCATCCACCACTGAGATCACTATGTTATAATGCCAATATTATCCTCTAGCCTTCTTTCTATTGATATTTATGACCCTAGACTACCCCTTTAAGCCACAATGACATTTATAAATCAGTGGTATTAGTTATCCTCACTATAATGTCTTACCATTATCTCTATCCATTTCCAAACATTTACCATCTGCCTTACTAATGATTTTACAGACCTTAAGCACTGATTCACACTTCTTAACCGTCATTCCATCTCCTAGCAATCTATACTCTAAATTTTAACTCCGTTAGTTTACTCATTGTATTTAGTTCACATTAGTGAGACTATACAATATTTGTCCTTTTGTGTCTGGCTAATTTCACTCAACATAATGTCCTCAAGGCTCATCCATGTTGCCATATGCATTCTGACTTTATCACATTTTACAGGTGAATAGTATTCCATCATACATATCTACCATATTTTATTTATCCATTCATCCATTGATGGACACTTAGGTTGTTTCCATCTTTTAGCAATTGTGAATAATGCTTCTATGAACATCCATGTGCAAATGTCAGTGTTAGAGAAAAGGGGACACTCACTGGGACACGGAGACTGATGATTGCAGGCAGAAAGTTTACTGGGAAGCTCTCCCAATGGAGGGGGTCTGAAGAATAGACTTCAGCCCACCCCAGGAAACGAGGAATTTGAATTTATACAGTAAATTTCTAGGCAGGGAAATGATAGTTGGTGGGAGGGTCGAGAGTTTGAATAAGGTGCAGCGGCCAATAGGAAGACCTAGAAGTGAAAATGTTCCCTTGTATGGCTAGAAGATAGTGAGCTAGGGAGTTATGTGTCCTTGGAGTGCTGGAGGGAGCAGGTGATGCTTTGATGGGAGGGAGTAAAGGTCTCTATCTCACCTTACTCCCGTTTCCATGTGGTTTCTTGGTTAAACCTTTGGGGAAGTACCATGCTTTCAGACATATAAGATTAAGGGGGGGCTTGCCTTTCTTAATGCATGTCAGGGGGAATTGAGTCACAGCTTGTTAATTATTGCAAACCTAGTGAGGGGCAACCTCTAACATTCCTAACTCTTTGGTTATATATATATATATATATATGTTGGGGCCTTGGGTATTGGGTTATACGGTACTGGGCAGGATGGGAGGGTGAGGGGATTTGGGGTGTCAGCTCAATCTGACTACTTCCTGCTGTCAAAGGGTGCAGAAAAGTTTCTTTCTATCCTGTCCAGTGGGCTGTGGTTTCAGGTTCCACAGGGGTTAATACTGATTGTCACGTATCAGGAAGATGCCATCCACATATTTCTGGGTCGTTGATTGTACGATTCGGTATGTGAATTGGGAGAGAAGCTGTAAGAGACAAGGACCAAAAAGAAGAAGCAGCAATAACAACAGTAATGGTGTTATAACAGGTAAGAGGATTGATCTTAAGCGTGAAGAAAGATAAGAGAGGAATGAGAATAGCTATGATTGATTCCTATAGTTATTATCTTGGGCACCTTCCTGCTGTTCAGGGTTGGAGCAGGGTTTTGTTGAATTATTGCGGTGGTGTTTTAAAGGTTAATGGCTGGTATTGAATTTCATGCATTAGGAATAGTTTGTTCATGTGATTCTGGGTGCTGTTCTAGACTGTTGTTTGAATGAACTGTGTTATAGCTCGGAGAATGTATGGTTCTGCTGATATTAAAAAGGAGGGTTATTAGTGGGGTGATGATGGGAATTAACTATGAGATTCAGGGCCAAGATAATGAGGAAAACCAATCAGACATAGGGTTAGTAGCTAGATTAAGCTAACTTATTTGATGGGCCATATGCTTGAGGTTTGAGTGACATTAAAACTTAGTTGAGGTATAAGAAGAGTTTACATAGACATACATAGAGTTTTAGAGGGAAGAGGAGACTTCAGATTATTAACTGTGGTTTCATAACAATGTTTGGGTGATTTTTGTTTTTCATGGACTTAGGATTCCTATTCAGTAAGGCTGCATAGTATGGCTAAAATGACTTTATTTTTCTCAGTTTGTATAGTTTGAGGCATAGGCAACAATACATTTTTATTACTTTTCCTTTTGGGCTGTAGGGTGGCTGGCATTTTATATAGGGTACTTACATTTTTAGGCAGCATATAGTAATTGGCTGGTTACAAGAGTTTTGTTGCAGTGTTTATAGCAGTGAAAAAAATACCTTGTTCCTTTCGAGAGCAGGAGGAGACTATGTTCAGTTGTTAGAGTGAGCACAAAGAATATTTATGGGTGATGTCCATGAGCTATTGGCGAGCAACAGGCAGCTGGTAGTGCTGCTACAGGGTTCAGTAGTTACGATGTCTGCTTTTTTTTTTTTTTTTTTTTTATGGAGCCACTCTGCTCCTTTTCAGGTTTCAATGGTATGGCTCTAGATCTTTGCAAGGGTATTTGCTTTAACAGTCTCAAGAGGAGTGTTAGAGGAATGGGCAGGGATATGATAGACAGTTACTTGTTGTTGTTGGCAGGCGTTTCAGATGTTTTTCCACTGATTTCTTCTCCACAGAGGGTGATTCATAACAGTTTATTGTTCTTGTCTTGCTTTTTGTATCTGCAATCCACCTTTGGATAGAGGTGGCAGTTTTCAGAGTGACCAGACACTAATGGGTTAAACCTTTTACTTCCAGCAGGGCGTGGTATGTGCACACAGTTGTTGTTTTTATTAAGGGACTATATTGTAATTTGGCCCCTTTTACAATTGTGATTACAACCCAAAGGGTATTTGTTTAGAATGTTGCCTCTGCCACAAATTTTACTTAAAGCTAATGTTGATGCTGGCTACATTTAATTTACAAGTAAACTAGAGTTTACTCCCTTACTGCTTAAGCTTGTGCCAATGCACTTTCTGCTTTTTTTTTTTTTAAAGCATCCTGCTGGAGGTTCTCTTATCCCCATGAACAACTTTTCCTGATTATTACATACAATGGTTTTTAATATTTGAGCTAAATGAGGGATGAAGGGTTTTTAGTATTGCAACAATATTATAAACTACTAATGTGAGAAAACATTGTACTTTATCAATTACAGCAGAAGGTAATAGTTTTTGTTTTATCCAACTAAATAACATTTAAGAATTTGACAGAGCAGCTTGGACTTAATAGCTTGTCCCAATTGTTTGAACATTTCAGGTTTTTAAGATAAGATACTATTGTTTATGACACTTCTTTTAATTCTGTAAACAGAATTATTGGTTAACATAATATTATTAATATAATGAAATAGATTTATACCTACAGGTTTTTCACACAGTCAGATATTTTTGTTATCAGGCCAGGGTAGACGATTGGGTTATGCACACAGCCTTGGGGAAGCACTGTGAAATCCACCGTTGGCATTTCCACATGAAGGTGAACGCAGGCTGGCTTGATTTGCCTAAGGAGATACTAGAGAAAGCTTTAGCAAGTTTTAAAACAAAGTGATAGTGACATAATGAGATATTAATTTTTGTAATAAACTAACAATATTTAGGGTTGCTGCATACGGCAGTGGTGTTACTTTAATTTATGATTGCTTACTGTTATATATTACCCCATGGCAGCTTTCAATGTGAATTGGACAAATATGAGTTAAAGCATCTGTCCTGCAGCAGTTTTCAGTGTGAATCAGATGTGTATGAGTTAAAGCATTTGCTTTTTGATTTCCAGGCAGAGAGTTTGTTTTGTGATACATACCATTTTTAACAATAATTAAAACCATGATTAACAACCTTATATTTTTATCTAATATTATGCTGGAACATTGTTAAATTTTCAGAAATTTTATGCATTCTAAGTATTTATATGAACTTTTTATTTATATAACCTTGATTAAGAGAGGATTAAAGAATCCCTTTTAACTTTATATCACTTTCTAAAGACTTCATTCAAATTATAACGAATAACTCAATTATTTTATTACTTCACTTTTTTCAAGGTGAAAGAACAAATATTTTGCAATAATTTGAAATAAAAAGATACTTTTTAGGATTTGACTTTGAGAAAGCAGGTTTGAACATTATATTCCTTTAAAAGTGATAAGACTTTTTTTCTTAAACAGCTAAGGAAATGATAAGGTTAAAGTACAAGAAGCTATTTTGATAAAAGAGACTTTTTGTACACTGATTAGTCAGGAGAAAAACTCTTTGTAAACTTTTGCTAAAACAGACCAATGATTTAAGAAATTTTGTTACTTTAACACAGAGAGAACAAAATTTTAACTTTGCATTGGTATACTATTTGATACTATAGCTTTTAAAGCTTTATAGATAAGCCCAATAAATCTTATTCAACTTTAACCACAAAAATTCCTTTTCCTCGCACCTTTGACCTTTTCTATATTCATTCAGGTTTTGTCCCGCATTTTGTTCTTTCTTAATAACCAGCCCTTTTATCTTAGGACAAAATTACTTTTTTTTCCCCTTAATTCAAAGAAAATAACACATTCTATATGCGTTCTATATTTAAGTTACCAAAACAATTTTGGAAACTCTTTCAAAGCAAACTTCTTATAGCATACAATTAACCAACAAAATTAAACAAACTTGTCAGACTAATGATTTCATTAGACACACTAACAGAAACTTAAAGCTCACTAATTTGACTTATAATTCTTACTCTTTGGGTATGGCTGTTTCTAAGCTTATTAATTTACATTTCTGATTTTACTGCTCTTAAGATTTTTCTGGAATCAATATTGTCTGTAATATGCAATCTTGTTATTGGAAATATTTTTATTAGTAATCAGCCACCATTTAGGAATATTTGAGCAGTATAAATGCAGTTAAGCTTTAATTTAGCAGTTTAGATAGATATTTAACACATATATTTTCGATTATTACTTTTAGGAGTACACTTAGATTTAAAATTGAGGAGTAAGCTAACGGTTTACTTGTAAGAGGTGAGGAATTGTGGGTTTGATACGGTACAGGGCATTAAGAGGGACAGGATATTGGGGTTTGAATGTGATGTGGGTATGATTTTTGAGTTGAGCTGTGACTGGTTTGTGTTGAGCAGCGATGATAGGAATTTTAGTTTTTTAGATTTTTGGATTGACAGGGTTTGGCAGAAAAACAGGGAGCAGAGGAGGGAGTCAGGGGGTGAACAGGTGGTTTCTTAGTGGGTACAGTAAAAGAGGGGTTATGAAGTTCTTCTATTGACTTACTATTGAGCTTGAGGAGTGAGTTAAGGGTTTAGGGAAGGGCAGCATAAGTGGTTTTTGTATTAATAAGAAACGAAATTGGCTTACCTGTCACCATTAGAGTTACCTGAGTTTCTGCTTTGGAGATGGGTGTGGGGGCCTGTGTGGTTCCTGGGTACTTTTAATTGTTTGTTGTCAGTTCCAGAAGGTCTGGGAGGTTGAAGTCGGTGGTTGGGTCTCACTGGGTAACCAATGCTCTTTTGCCTTGAGAGGCTTGGGGACAGTTGGACTTCCAGTGGATTCCTTACTTGCACAGTGGACATGGCCTTGGAGGAGGTTGTGGGTTTGGGCACTGCTTGGCCCAATGCTCAGGCTTTTTGCATTTGAAGCATGGCCTTGGTGGTTTCTGTACTTGCCTCGAGTGGAGTGTCTGTTGGGAACTCTGGAGGGTGAAGGATTTACAGCTAGGTTTTTTCAGGGGACTGCCGTGGCTCTGACAGGGCTGTTGGCAGTGTTTTGTTGGCTTAGGGTATTTGCAAGGGTTTGGGCTGCAATCCAAATATGTTCTTTTTCTTCTGGGAATAGACAGGTGGAAAGAATGATGTAGAGATTTTCAGAGAAAGATCCTAACCAGTCCTCTATGTGGTTTAAATCTGAGAATGAGAAAGAAACGTGTACTCTATTCCTTCAGCTCCTACTACTTCCCGGAGGGGTAAGAGAGGAGCTGGCATCTGTGTGGAGTTAGGAGCTGGAATGCTGACAGACGTGGAGGGCTGCGGTGCAGGAGGGGGTGGTGGACTCTGTGAGCGAGTATGAGGAGGGGAGAAGGGAAGGGTAGAAGGCAGTGGTGATGAAGGGGAGGAGGAGGAAGGGGTGAAGAGTGTGTTTGGAGATAACATCAGAGGATTATATGGAGGAGGTACAGGGGGCATGATCTGAGTTCAAAGTCGGAGCTTTCAGAAGTTTTAACGGGGGGAAGTGTTGAGGAGGACGGTTTCTGAGGAGGTTTCTGGTGTAAAAGAAGAATTTGATAGGAAGAACAGGATTGGTAGAGGGAGGGAAGGAAGGAAAAGGAATGCCTGAATGTAAGGGATCTCTGAACATCTGCCTTTGCCTTTGTGCTGGATAAGGTTCTCTAAGTCTCGGAAAACTTGGAAATCGAAAGTGCCATGTTCTGGTCATTGACTTTCATTGTTCGATTTGTATTGCGGCCACACAGAAGTTGAACAGCAAATGAGCTTCTCTAGAAGGATAAACAAAAACACACACAAAAAACAAACACACAAGCAAGCAGTCAAACACACACTAAAGAAAAAAACAGTCTTCCCTCTTAGGCACTTGAGGAGCTTCTCAGGCTGCCAGTATCCATCAATCATTTACCCTGCAGCCTCCCCTCTGCATGCTTTGAAGCAGGGTTTAACGAGTCAACTAAGTTAAATTTTTTTAAAAACTAACGTTTTAAAGAAAAATAAGAGACCCAAGAGAAGCTAATACAAAAGTAATGTGTATGTTCTCCCTTTCCTAAAGTACCAGCTGGATGTTTGATATCTCAGTGGATCACTGCTCTAAGAAGAACCAGTAATTGAACTAGGGATCTCATACATTCAAGGCAGAAATTCATCCACTGAGCTAAACTTTCTCTTGGGGTTTGTCAGCTCTTCAGAAAGCTATCCAGTCACTTTCCCTCAGCAGGTTTGACTCTTTGCAGTTGGACAGATTCCTGCTGATTAGGAGCCTTTCTGTCTCTGCCCTCTTTCTATTCTTATTGCTTTCTCTCCCAAGGCAGCAGGATGCAATAGCCTGTGTGAGAGGATCCCCCCTCACCTCTCCCGGTCAGGTTGAGTTCCCTTCTGAAATTCAAATGGGACCCTGGCAACTGAACTCACCACAGGAAAATGACTCTCAACCCTCTTACAAACCACCCCCTCCTCCCAGGGGACCCTAAATAGGCTCTTGGAAGCTTATTAAGTGCTTCCTACTGCTCGCCTCCCTTAAGGGAGTTGAAATGTTGATAGTTTCCAGCACAAAACTAGTCAATTGCTTGACTCTGCCCCCTCCCAGGCCAAGTTTCTCTCTCCCAGGGCGGTTAGGTAAACCAGGCTGCCTCAGCAGGCTCGCCTCTCCCCTCTTCCTGGTGCCACTTCTAGCCAGCTGGTATGCTACCCAAAGCTCAAAGGGGGTCCAGGCAACCAAACCCACAGAAAGGAAACCCCTCTCCACCCTTCGCCAGAACCCTCCCACTCTTGGAGAAGCTCCTTCCCAGTGCGTGGCTGGCAGGAGTCGGGGCTCACAGTGCCTTTTTGCCTTGAGGGTGGGGCTTAGTCATCTGCAGTTTCCAGCCACGGGGCAAGAAACCAATGGTTTTACCTTGAGCAATTTATCTCTTTGTCCAGCTCCCTCTAGATGGATGTCCTGAAGCCACCTCCTCTGTGGGTTCCCAAAGCAGCTCACTTGGGCAGGATCTTGTCTTCACTCAACTGTTTTTTGTGAGAGAGATGGTGAGTGCCCACTTAAACTGACACCGTCTTGCCACTTCTCCCAGGGCCATTTCTTGAGGCCATTTTTCTCTCAAACCATGTCTCCTCCATTTATCCTTGTACAATTGTTTTTACGAATTTGTGCAGAAAATCTTGCATTTAACCTTTTTTACTTTTATCTTAGTATTTTTATTATCCTTTATGACTAATAACATTTTAGAATTTTGATTATTTAATTTTCATACTCCCAGATCCAAGCTTTGTAATAATTCAGCTTTAGTGATGATCATATCTTTATGCCTTTTATTTCAAAGTCATTGAAAAATCAAAGAAGAGGATGGGTCCAAGTATGAGGACCTGGAATACACTACTAGAGATGTCCTTTAATTCATGCATTCCTTTACTCAATGCATATTTATTAAGGGTCTAGTGCCAAGCATCATTGTAGAGACTAGGAGCTGGAGATATTGCAGATGGTATGCTTGCTTTCAAGGAATTTATAATATATACCAGCATTGTCTTATAGAAATGTAATCTGAGTCACAAATATGAGCCACATATGATATTTTAAATTTTCTTGTGGCCACCTTTTCAAAAGTGCAAAGAAACAGATGAAATTAATTATATTTTATTTAACCCAATACATCTGCATAACATAAAATTTATTGGGTTATTTGATTTTCCCTTTATTATAATAAGTCTTTAAAAAACAGTGTATCTTTGGCCTAGCTACATTTCAAGAGTTCAATAACCACATATGGATGGTGGCTACCAAATTGAACAATACAATTATAGGTTACTGAATCAAATAATCAGTGACCTAGAATGCCATTCAACTAGTCCTGGAGACTTGAACAAATTAGTGAGTATTTATAATCCAGCAGTTCTCAGTGGTAATAACAACATTGGCATTTCATATTCAGTTGCAGAGATTATTACAAATAATTCAGTATTGGCTAAAAAAGATTTAAAAAATTGACTATGTTTACTTCTTTAACCAATTAGAGCATATTCAAGATTATTTTTAATATAATTTTTCATAAACTTTGATACTATTATAACTCTTATGTATATGAAAAACTATACAATTATACTAGTATAGTGATCACGTATATTCAGGGTATAACAACTGGGATTTGTTTTTTATAGAGATTTTATCTATTATATGTGTTTCAGTAGTAAAAAAAAAAGGAGAAAATTGCTCCTCTAATATTTTCTTCTTTCTGCTCATGCTTTAAAACAGTGGGTTCATTTGAAACTAAAACTGAGAAATTTAAAAAATATATTTATTTATTAATTCATTAAAAATTATGGTAATAAGCACATCACATATTAACATAAAAATTTAACTTTTAATTGGAAATAATTATATTTTCCAAAACAAAAAAATAGTGAGATTATCATTATTTCACATTTTTGTAAATTTCTATGTATGTGGTTTAATAGAAGACAACTGGATTCCAGTATCTGCTTCTGCATTTAATTTGTTACAATCTATTGTTCTGAAGTACCTGAAGAAAATGTGGTTTCATACAAATATTTAGTTGGAAAACAGAGGAGAATTTCAATGGCCCTTCCATTTATTTGAGGATATTTTCTTTGTAACTAAATCTTGAAAAGTAGAAGCTGCTGGAAGTTTATTTGCAATGTGGATCTGACATTATGTCAATGAACTTTTCATACTTTGTGCATTCATGAGATAATGAGAGTGAAAAAAGTATTTTTTGAAAATTGTTTTGACCTCATAGATCACTACCTGGTCTTGGGGACTAAAAAAGGTCATTAGAGCATGCTTTGAAAACTGCTTCTTAATAGATTAGAGGATATTTTGACAGATGAGATGGAAACAATGTCAGCACTTTTATTTTGTCCACTGTCATATAGAAATAATCTCTCCAAATATGGACTTGAGTCTTCCTTCCGTGTTTACAATTTGTTGCTCCTAAAAATGATTTAAATTGAAAAAAAAAAAATCTTATTCTTACTTCCAGTTTTCTTGACACTATTCTTATTGGTTTATGACACTATTTTATATTGTCAGTGATATATTATACCTCTTTTCTTTTGGGTATATACTTTAAAAAATCTCAGCTCATAAACAAGCAAGAAAGGCTGCTATCCTTTTTCCATTTTCTTCTCTTTCATGTCTTTGTATCATAAATAAAGTATAATATTTTATTTCCCTGAACATATAATTTCTATATTCAATCATCAGAGAACAGCTTGTGTCTATCACAGTTTTTCTAAATTTTATAATATCTCTTTCTCAAACTTTCTACTGCAAGTGTGTCTTTTTGGAATTACCAATGTCAGAATGCTGTGATTTCTCTTTCATCACTTTTACTTTGTCCATTATGTATTCAGATATAATGGTAAAATGATTATTTTTGAGTCACCTTTCTTTTTAGAAACTGATATAGCAAAGCTAATCAGGCATTTATCAAATGCACAGCTTTGATTAGAATAAAATTTATAGCTAATAACAACAATATTAAAGTTATACATCACTTTTATAATTTGCCTCTCCTCATTGTATTATTTTTATCAGCAAAATATGTCTGGGTTTTCAGTTTCATGAAATCACAATGTAAGCATTTTTGTTTCTGTCCCACTTTTACCTAACTTATATCATGAGTTATATAGATTTTTATAAATGTTCATCTGCCCTTCAATGTAAACTATCCCCAAGAATTTCTATTATCTGTTCTTCTTTGAACAAAGCAACAGTGTAATGCATAAAATGATGTTAGGCCCACCTGTGTGTATTATCTTGGTCTTGTCATTCTATTAATTTTAGCCCTCTAAGATATAATTATGTACTGGGCTATGTTGTTATGACCCATAGCAATCATTTTATAGACAAATGCCCTAGAAACTCGTATGGAAGGTAATGGATCCAAAAGTCCTGTTCTAAAAATATGTAATGCAGAGTCCAATTATCTTGGTAAATGTATGGAGAAAAAGGACCAAAGCATTTCAAAAGGCTCCTACAGAACAAATTATCAGGGTTAGGGTTCTCTCTCTGTGAGTTCATCTGTAAGTCAACAAAGGATGTTGATAAACTCACTGTACAAATGTACAAAGTGTATTCTAGAGCAAAACATCTCCTTAATTTCTAACAAAAAGTGACAGAATAACTAACCAATGACTATTTATACCCAGCCTCCTGTTCTGAGTAGCTGAACAATGGTGGTTGTTTACAGGGCAAAGGACATAAATAGCTCCTTCTCTATCCCAATTCTGTACCAATTGATAAAAAATAATAATAAAAGAATCTGGCAGACAGGAAAATAAATATCTTTCTTACTCACAAAACTGATTTGGAGAAGAGAGCTTAAATCTCAAGCTAATGGGCCTCTTAATACTGAAATATGATAAGTAAATCTGCCCGGTCACAGATATCACTGGACTTCAACAGACCAAAGTTTTAGGAGCAAGTTTCTTTCACTGTTCATTGGAGAGGTCTGGTCCCCAAGAGAAAAGAGAAAAGATGGGGAAGAACTAAGAGTATGCCTAGTTCCTTTATCAATGCACTAATTCAGTGTCCCTCCATTGAAAGAGTGTGTGTATCTGTGTGTGTGGCAGGAGTAGAAGAGTGTGTGAAAAATTTCAGAGGTGTTACAATGGTAAAGAAATTGTGTTCTTATTAGACTAGAAAAAATTTATGAAGTATTTCCACCATTCAACAGTGGCCACTTTTGAATGCATCTTTTTTTTTCTTTTTAATGAGAGAATTTGTAGGTTTACAGAAAAATCATTCAGAAAGGAGTTCCCATATACTCCCACACTTTTCCCTGTTACCAATACGTTGCATTAGTGTGGTACTTTTGTTACAATTGATGAAACAATACTATTATTAATATACTACTAACCATAGTCCATATCTTACATCAGAGTTCACAGTTTTTGTTGTACAGTTCTATGGTTTTTAAATTTTTATTCTGGTTACATATATACAACCTAACATTCGACTTCATTTTACTCTTCATGAAGCCTCTGTATGGGAAGGGCCAATTTTATGGTATATGGGAAAGCACCTGTAACTGTAGCCACTCCTTTCTGCATCAAACCATCCACCATCCAGTGGTAGCTCTGCCTAATAAGAAATAGCTGGAGAGCTGATGTAGCTCCGTGGTTGAGTGACGGTTACCTACCTAAAGTACCGGATTCAATCCCCAGTCTTGGGTATCTACCTCCCCCCACCCTCAATAGCCAATCTTTGGAGAATAAAATTTGGTAGAAAAAAAAAATACCATTTTCCTGTATGACAACTGCACTAGTATTACCTCCCGCTTCTCCATCACCATTATTATGACCGACTAATTTACCTGGATGGTGTAGTTACAAATGATTAATATAAACTATCCTGAAAGAATATATTAATCTTTACATTTGGTTCCCCAAAGAAACTAGAACCTCAAAAATACTAAACTACACGGAATACAGTTAACTTGGGCAAGACTCCCAATGTACTGTGTATGTTTCCTTGAACATGGTTTTTAACTCTCCCAAACCCTCATATGTAATTGGGATCATCTCATTTGGGGCTTTCTATCTCCATCTTTAGGTAAGTAACTGAGGGGAAAAAAGTAATTCCAACTGATATATTAAATTTAGTCCCAGTTCATCACATCTCCCGATATTAATTTCAAGTTTGCGTTATTTGTTCTTTATAAAATTTTCATTTGAATACATATCATGATTTTCATCTTTGCAATTTCGTACTGAGAATCATTGAATACATTTGCTACACTTGTTCTTTCTATGCCTGTTTTTCTATATAGGATGCAGTTTTATCTTTATACATTTTAATCCTTTCTTCTCAAATTTCATTTAAAAGGCCTACTAATCTAGTCAAAACCTCTTGTATGACAAAAATTCCCCTTAGTTTTTCTGATGTGTGCTCTATTTTTTTTTTTTGCTAGAATCCCTTGTCTAGAAAATCAAATCCAGTTCTTTTACATAACCACATAACCTGCTATTTACTTCCACTTATCATGATGCTCAACTGCATCATGATACTCCACTTATCGTGATGCTCAACTGCAATAAAAAATGAACTTGTACTCTAAATTTCAGCTAACCATATATGAAATTCTTGTCACTTAAAATGGATACCCTGGTTATTCTGTTTCTGGTCATTTGTTGCCAAGTAAATCATCAGAACTGGTATCACAGTTTTTATTAGTCTCAGTGGTTTTCTATTACTTCTTTGATACAGGCCTTCAGGAAAACCACATTTCCTACAGATGGATTTCATCTGTATACCTGGCTTCCATTGTACTTTTGAACAAAGAGTCACTGACCAACACTGACATTTGGGGTTAGCAATTGACTGTCTAAAATAACTATATTCTTTGAATTTATTTATGGCTTGATAGAACACTTTGTGTTGCTTGTTCACATGATTCAGATTTACCCTAAATGGGATGTATATTAAACCCACTGTCCTACTTCAGGGACTGAGGATTTCTTTTTTCTACATTTTTCCTCCTCTGAGCTACGATTCTTACCATGCCCACATTTTCCAGGCTTCATTTCTGGATAATTCCTGATGGAATTAATGAATACATTATAAAGTTGTGTCCTTTAGTACTTTTACCATTTCTATTAAGAAGACCACCTTACATTTACATCTAAGCAGTCTTAAAAAGGAAGTCAAGCACTTTAAAAACCAGCAGGGCAGTGGAAGAAATCTGGATATATCCATACATACATGCCGGTGCCCTTTTTTAAAAAAAATTATTTATTTATTCTACTGTAAGATAAGACTTTTTCCTTCCCACTTTATTTATTTATTTAATCAATATGGATTTCTGAATTATAGATTTTTTAAATGGGTTATAATCTATAAATATTATTTTTTGATCAAATTTTCCAGAGTTGGCCAGTGGGAGTTCTTTCAAGCTGGATTCTGTATTTTTTTGACATGTCTCTATCATTGCATTGTTTTCTCACTTTCTGGGCTACTTCATAAGAAGAGCATCTCTCTGGGTAAGCAAGTCCCTCCATGATGTGCAGTTTCAGCCAAGAGAGCAGTGACCTTGCCTGCTACCACTCCTTAATCCATTTATATTTAATGGAATTTCTGATACCTAGAGTTACATTGACCATATTATTATTTTTCTATTTGACATCTGTTTTCTGCTTTTCTCTTTCCTGTTTTTCTATCTTTATGGATTAATGAAGTATTATTCCATTTTCCCTCTATTAACTTTTTACACATTCTTTTATTCTTTTATTATGATTACTCTATTGATTATAATGTGTACCCTTGACTCATTACAGTATAATAGAAATTATTGCATGTACTGCTTCCCTGCTGAGTCTAGTCAATTTACCATTCTGCTTCCTTTTGCATTATTGACATCATACATCTTAATTCTACTTTTATATTTCAAATTTGACAAGACATTAGTGTTGTGTTGAATGATGAATATTCATTTATATTTACTACATAATTATTATTTTTCTTGCTCTTTATTGCTTTCTGCTTGGAATCATTATTCTGTTAAGAACTCCTACTTATTGTTTATTGTAGTAAGAGTTTATTGATGATGAATTATATTATTGTTCAAATTAAAATGTCTTTATATCACATTCATTTTTGAAGGCCATTTATATAGATTATTGAATATTATATTAGCATCTATACTTTCAGCATTTTAAAGATATAATTATATTGCCTTTTATTGTTTATTTTGATAAGTCAATTGTCCATCCTATGGTTTTTCAGTAGAGGGGCTGTCTATTTTTTTCTTTTGGCTGCTTATAAGATTTTTGCTTTGATTGGTTTTCAGCAATTTGGCTATGACATTCCTTGGTACAGGTTTCTTAAGTTTTAACATGTTTGGAGTTTGTAAATGTTCTTTAATCTGTGGGTATTGGGAAATTTTATTGATTATCTCTAAATTTACTTCTATTTTATTTCCTCATTTTTTCTTATTAAACCAAAATAATAGAACTGATTTACTGTTCTCACTAAGTTCCATATATTTCTAATGCTCTTATATGTGTTTCCATTATATTTCTCTTGCTAATTTTTGATACTTTCTTTTGCTATCTTCCAGATCACTAATTCTTTCTTCCATTATGTCTTGTCTGCTTTTAAACCCATTCATTCAGTTATTAATTTCAGATAGGCATTTTTCAGTTCCAGAATGTCCTTTGACTATTTTTGTATAGGTTTGCTGTTCTTTGGTGGAAGTCTCTATATTTTCATTTAGCTCATCTTTTCTACAATGTTTCTTCTATTTTCTTGAACAGTTTTATCATATTATTTTAAAGTCCTTTTCTTAGAACTTCAATATCAAGATCAATTGTAGGTATTTCTTCTCTTATCTATTTTTTTTTTTTTGTATTTTTCAGTCATTTGTACTAACTTTTTGCATTGTCAAGAATTGCAAGAATTACAAATGAGCCAGCCACAGATGTTGGCAGAAGACAAGAAACTCTGGTTTAGAGACTAAGGAATTTATCTGTCATGCAAAAGAAGGAACATGAGAATCAACAGATTTGGCTTGGTTTCCCCTTACCCCTAAAGGTCAAAGGGGGTGATAGAGAGACTTGCATTGTTAAAGAAGAAACTTGAGTTTAGGGACCTGAATCTTTTATAATGGGCAGTAAGCATATTTGCCCTTTTCTCTAGAGGGAGACATTATCTTTTTTTAAATGTACAATTGCATTTATTATAGTGTACAATAATTATGTCTGCCCATTGCTCTAGAAGGCACTCTGTCTATGTTCCAAAGTTATTTGCTAAATATCATCTGCAATGAAGGTCAGCAAGTGTCTCATTCAAAGACATATAGAAACATTGGAGACTCAAGTAGAATTGTCTCCCAATAGTCATTTTTCATGAATTTTGATTAGAGGCTTCTTAGCATACATCACTGTAGAAACTCAAGATGGTACACTCTTCCTCCAAAAAGGATTCACTTTTCCCTCTAGTAGAGTTGTAGAGGGAATATGCTGAATTGAGCCTTGTTTGCACCTTTGAGAAAGCTAAAACTAACTTTATTTCTTTCTGCCTTTTAAAGTTTTCAAATGAAGAGTTTGGTGTGGTCTCCATGATCCCTCCTTTTGAAAGATAGGAAACTCTCATCTTTGTCTGCCCTGCTTGGAGAAGCTTTCTGCCTAGTTATTTAATCTCCCACTCTTCACAGTTCTGGAATTCAATGAATGTCCTTACAAGGAAACGGCCATGTCCTTGGGACCTTCCAACTCTGCACCAAAAGCTCCTGGTTTCTCTATTACTCAGCAAATACTTTTTGATTGCCTAACTTTGATTTTTATCCTACTCCCAATGGCCAGAATCACCAAATGTCCCCAGGTCAAAGCACATGCAGAAGTCAGCTCACCTCTCAGAATCCTTCTCGGATCTTAGCCCCATTATCACTGTCTCAGCAGTTATTTGCTAACTTCCAACTGATAAATTCCATATTTTATATTGGATTTTCATGTTGTTCTTAACTAAAATGCTCTCCTGCCCCTAGCTCTCCATCCCACAAGGAAATGGATAAGTAAGGTAGGATTCAGAAATCTACACTTTTAATAGGATTCCAAGCAATTCTGATGTGGTGATTTGAGAACTACACTTTGAAAAACATCTTTGTAAAATATTATTAATTGATGTTGACCGAAATTTTCACTCATAATATAACATTTTTGAAATTCCCAATTTTTTCCAGATAGTAATCTCAATAATATCCCTAAACAATATGCTTTAATGATGGAATTTCAGTCACAAATGTCAGAGTGATTAAAAGACATTGGGAGCTCATCGTGCATCATACAGTTTATCACAGGAACTTTTAACATATGACTCAAGTGTTGTTTCCAGAATTATTTTCCCTTCTTTTCATCAACATTTTCCTATTTCCTCATCATATTCCTATTGAAGTAGACTAATGTGGGCTGTGCTTTAACTTCTTTTGCTAATTCTGTTCCCTCTTTTATAAGCAGCCTAACTTCTTTCTGCTCCTATTTCTCCCCCATTAAAATATTATTTTTATTTTGAAGCTGATTTTAAATCCCAATTTCTACATAAAAGCCTTTTGGATCCCCAATTAACTTCTCTTTTGAGTGCTCATAGACTTTATAAGTATGACTTTCAAAATACTTTAATTCTATGCCAAGTATAAAAAATCAGAGTTCTTAACAAATCTAATATGTTCCTTCATGAGCTGTCTTTGCTTATGGTTCTCCAAATGTTTTCTCCTGCTCTTTAGCAATTTGAAGCTTTGTTTACATTATTCCCTTTGCCTAGAGCTCCCTTCATTTCTTATTTCAATCATTGCTCATTTCCAATTCATCCTTAGACAACCTTTTCCCTAGGAAAGACTTCTGTGACCCTCTCATGACCCAGCTGGCTTAGGTGTTCTTACTATTGTTCACTCAAGCACTTTCTACTAAGCAAATATAGCTTCATCTGAACATATGTCACCTGACACTCCAATTGTTCCATTTACCAGGCCATGTCTTCCATCATAATATAAACTTTTCAAGGAAAAAACATCATCCTGTTTACTGTTGTATATTTGAATGTCTGGCATAGTTCTGGATATCCATGAATAATAAGTAAGCACTCAATAACTATTTGTTGAATAAAAGATTAATCATTCTCTTATAGAATGTCAAGTTTGTATTCCTACTTGAAACATGTTTTTATACTATACTGTAAGTTCCTTGGAGTCAAGGATTATTTTATTCTTCCATTAGAATTCTCAATATTTCCTAGCCTAGTACTCAAATGACATCTTTTAGATTTAATTTATGTTTGTTCAAGGAGCTTATAAATATGATATTTGTAGGCATGGAAAACATTTTATGATCTTTCGAATTATGAGAAGCCAATGTTAGTGCTTTTACAATGTGTCTTCAAGAGTGTGCCATTTTGATTCAATAGTAGCAGGTTGGAAAATTGACATACAAGCAGAGAAAATAAATTCACAGCTAAAATAGTCTCAACATTGTAAGGATGAAGATGTTTGTTTGACAGTATTGATATCTGATTTAAAGTATGTAGAATGCTTCTATTGAAGTATTTGGAAGAATTTATAAAGAGTTAGAATCAAATTTTTATTAATTAATATTAGGTTTACATATAAATATTAAAGTTTAAAGAACCCTAAACTAGAAGCTTGCAACTGAATTGTATTCCTGGCTTTACTACTAACAGTGGAATCTGGAGCAAGATATTTCACTGTTCTGTCTACACATAAGAATGAAGAAAAAAACAGATGTTATTTAATGTCTTTTTCAGCACTAAGATTGATTCAACAGAAGAGATTAAAAGATGGGCATACAATGAACTCCTAAATGATAGTTTAATTTTATCTCTGTGTCATTTTTAGTTACCTGAATACTTTCTGGTAGTTAGAGGGAATATGCAAACTATAATTATTAAAGCATAATAAATATAAAATAATTAATTGCTTTAATGATAAATGCAATGCAATTTAATGTTTGACAGATTATCTCTCATATATGCCTGAAAATTTAATTATTCTTATTTTGTTTTCTACAACCCTCTTCACAAATTCTGGGCAGAGTATTAGATTAAATTAGTTATCAGGGCATAACAGGGCATAAAAGCTTTAATAAATAACATGTCTTAGAGCTTATTTAGTTATTGGATCATTCTTGATTTTTAAAATACCTGTATAATGACTACATAGCTAGAAGACCTTATTCTTCATTTCCCCATGGTGCTTTTGTATATATATGTATATATATTTATAATTTTTTAAACCCCAAATGGCTACAAATACTCTATTAAACAGTAAGAGAACAAAATATTGTAGGAGCAAAGAGCAAAGTTCTCTGAAAAGTAATTCAATAACAGCATTGCCACTCCTGAGAATCTTACAAATTTCCAACAGTTGTCATGTCCATTTTTGCTAATGTAATCAACCAACAAACAAAAACAAAATCATTCAGCCTTATTCAATTTCTTGTAAGGAAGAAAAATAAAAACCTTAAAGCTGAAATATTTTATAAAATTCTTTTCAAAGAGCCAGTCTTTTTGAGGATAGCATTGTATTGATGTAACAAAACTCTTTATTTCTGCATCTGTATTTTTATACAATAAAACATTTTGCAAGCTATAGAATAATAAAATAATTATTTTGGTGGATGGAAAGGACAGATCACTCCAGCTCACAGTCATATATTAGCTTACTTTATCTCTGTTTACAAATAGAAAATAATCTAATGAAATATTAGATTATATCAACTTCCCCTGTGAAAACTATCAATAATCTTTAAAAAAAATTGAGATTCTAGTCTTCTGAAATAGTTTTTGCTCAATGACTTTGTTTTTCACTGAGGTAAATAGTAATTCATAGGCTTTTTTATTTATTTATTTATTTATTTATTTTTTACTAGAGAAGTTGTAGGTTTATGGAAAAATCAGGTAGAAAATATAACCACCAATATATCCATATAACCACCAATTTGTAACACCTTGGATTAGTGAGGTACATTTCTTTCAACTGATGAAATAATATTATATAATTGTAATATTAACTATAGTCAGTGGTTAACATTAGGATTCTCTGTTTATGTTGTAGAATCCTGTGGGATTCTTTTTTTACAATTTTTATTCTAGTAACATATATGCAAGCTAAAATTTCTCCGTTTTGCCTACATTCAAGCATATAATTCAGTGCCATTAATTCAGTTCACAGTGTTGTTATTACCATCACCATACACTACCAAAACGTTTCCATCAACTCCAATAGAAACTAAAATTTAAACATTAACTCCCCATTCCCTATCCCTACTCTGACCCCCGTAAACTAAAATCCAATTTGCGATTCTATGAATTTGCTTATTCCAATTTTTTAATAGCCAGACACAAAAGGACAAATGCTGTATGATCCGTAGACCTTAAGCCAGGATATATCATGATGCATTTGGTAAATAATGTGGCCAAAATATTTGCCCTATATGAAAGTTGGAAGCTTTTGTGAATCTAAGAAAAGATCATGTTCTTGTTACTAATCCATCCCTGGGGGTTTGGGACCTTTTGATTGGATTGGATTCAGTTGGGGGCAACTTATAAATGATTCCAGCAAGGGGTCTCAGCCCTCTTGCTGGAGTCCTTTATAAAAGAGAGAAACATGCAGAGAGAAAAAGAGAGCTGCCGTTTTTACTCTGCCATATGAGAGAGGACTCGTAGGATCAGCTACAGCTGCATATAGACAGTTTATTTTATTAATAAGTCATATGGATAATTGAAACTCTCAAACCCACTTCAGAAGTTTATTTTTCTTGATTTATAAGAAATATTAGAGATGTGGTGAGTGTTAGGCAATGATGTGGACACCTTAAAATGAGGTGGAATTTTTAGTTGAGTTATAGTTAACCTACAGTTAAATTCATAGATTTTAAGTGTAAAATTATATCATTTTTCACAAATGTACACACCCATGAAATCACCATCCAGAGATCAAGATAAAGACCATTTCTCTTACCCTATACAATAGTTTTAGGTATCAACTTGGCTAGGCTATAGTATCCAGTTATTTAATCACACATTAATCTATGTATTGTTCTTTTGTAGATGTGCTTAACATCTACAGTCAGTTGACGTTAAGTAAAAGGTCTTATCCTCAACATTGTGGTTGGGCATCTTCTAAACAATTGAAAGCCTTAAGAAGAAAAACTGAGGTTTCCTGGAGAAACAATATATTGACTGACCTATACCTTGACATTCCCTCATACCACTCTGGTCAGTACCACTCTCCTAAGACCCGAGCAATCATTGTCAAACCAATGACATTTCTTAAATGTTACATAAATAGAATCATACTATATACATTTTTGTGTCTGAATTATTTTGCCCAACATGATGTTTTCAGATTTATCCATGTTGTTCCTGTATCAATAATTTTCTCCCTTTCACGTGGAGTATTTTTCCATTGTATGAAGATAACACAACTTGTTTAATCATTCTCTTCTTTATTGACATTTGAGTTGATTCCAGGTTTTGGCTATACAAATTAAGCTGATATGAAGGTTACTGTAAAAATCTCTTTGAGGATATGCTTTCATTTCTTTCTAATGATGCCTATGAGAGGAATTTCTAGGGCATAGTGTGGTCATGTGAAAAAATCTGGGATTTGAGTAAATGTTTTTAAAGTGTCACATATACTAAAGAACATTAAAACTACTGAATCAAAATAGCCTTTTAAAAATGTGTTGCTATCTATATTGGAATCCAAGGGAATCACACATTTGATGGTGAGACTGAGGTATTTTGGGAGAAAGCCTCTATAAAGCAATTGTAATTTAGAAACATTAAAGGAATTTATAGTTCATGCCAATGGTTGGAGAATTGACTTTGTGTAAACCAAATATTTATTCACAATAACATGCTATTTGTTTTCAGATAGGTTAAGGTAACATACTGACATACTATTTAGTAGCTCTGTGCATTGTTCAGCCTGCTTTATCTCTCTGAGCTTCAGTTTCATTTTCTAAATGAGAATATAAGACCTACAGTACAAGGTCATTGCCATGCTTTGAGATACAATATGTAGAGTTCATGGAAAGTTCTTGGTCTATTCTAATTAATAGTGTTTTACATAGCATACATATAATGATGAGTACATGATTGTCTTTTCTCAAAGTTGTAAGCAGTGTTCTGGTGCAAGAGGGCAAAAAAGACAGTTCTTCTTGTATGAACCACATGGAAATTCATCCAGTGAGTTAGAAAAAGGGATGGACAATCAGCACACATTATTGAGGAAGTCATGCAAGCTCATTTTAATGGGAGTGCAAAAAGTCCAAATATCAGTTCATTCAAGTAGTTTTATTTGAGAACCTAAGCAGTAATATCCAACCTTACATTCAAGATGAGGAAAAGAGATCATGAAATCACACACTTGTTCTACTTTGCTATATACCAAATATAGGGAAATGGCATAGGGACAAACTCTGTACTCTAACAAATCCATGGGCATATACTCTGAAGTGTAAGTGCATATGAAAGCATTTAAGCTCTGCAATTAAGTATGCATTTTTTAAATTAAAAACTTTAAAAAATAATAAAATAAGATTTCTAATAGACATCATTTAAGGTGAAAATGGAAATTAAAAAAAAGAGAACAGAAAGTAGGTTGATCCTACTCAGTATCTAAAAATCTGAAGAATATGGGGCTCACCTTATTCCTAGATAGAGATTATATTTGGTAACTACCTATATCTTTCTTCTAATAGTATTGCAACAAGAGTACTACATTGGAAATAAAGTGAAATTTTTATATGAATTTCATTTATATAAATTATATAGCTGGACTTATGTAATGGTATTTACTTGTGGTATGGTTTAAAAAAAAAAAATTACTCCCTGTGATGGCTAAATTCATATGTCAACTTGGTTAGGTTATGGTGTCCAGTTGTTTGGTCAAGAAGTGGCCTGCTACTGTGATGATATCGAGATGGGATTTACATTTATAACCAGTTGAGTGCATCTATAATCAATAAAAGAGATTGCCCTCAGCAATCTCGGTAGTCTCCTCATCCAATCAGTTGGAGGTCTTCAAAGCCAGAAGTGAGGATTTCAGAAATTAAAAGAATTTTTGCCTCAACTTTAGTAAAGGCTCTTGCTGGAATGTCCAGCCAGCCAGGTTTGGACTAAGGACTTCAGCTTCACCTTTTTCAGAGTTTCTAACTTATAAGCTGCTGTATGGAATTTGGACTTGCCAGCCCCCATGGTCATCATGTGAACTAATTACTTATAATAAATCTCTTTATATATATCCTGTTAGTTCTATTTCTCTGGAGAACTGTAATAAACTCCCTCCTCCCTTTCCTTTTATTTCTTTATCTGTAGAAACTGCTTAAAAGGTAAACAATGTTACAATTGCCAGTTTGTGGATTCAAACACACACAACAATAATAAAATATTCTAGAGTGGTTCACATAGTGTAACAAGAACTAAAAATGATTATCTTATTGATTTTTTAAAAATGTTAAAGCTTATTTTATGTTTTTGAAGCTCAACTTCAGCTTTCCTATTCCTATCTTAAATTATTTCTGATTGGAAAAAAAAAGTTATGCTGGGAAGATCACCTAGCTATCAAACCCATGCATCTGATTTCAACCCTACTGCTTACCTAAGAGATCAGAAAGGCCTATTAGCATCTGTTTGCTTCAAAATTTTCTGTCTGCTATTTCTAAATGAAGAATTAAAACATTATGCCACTGAAGTGTTGAGAAAATGTTTTCCAAAGCATTTTACAGTCTTAAATATAAAATCTTCACAGACAGAAAAATGGAATTGTATAACTGTTGTTTGTTTTTCCCTAGGAGAAATTACCAAATTATTATTCTTTCATCTAGAACTAAATATGTTATTTTATATTTCCAAAGCATGGTCCCTGTGGACAAGGACAATTGAACATAGTTAAAAAGGAAGCAGCTTTTAATTTATTTTCAGTTGGCAACCAGAAGAATGGGTTCTTACTCTTATTCATTTTTATTTAATCTATGAGGCTGATGGCTCCGTAGTGAGAGGACAATATGAATTCAGCAATCAGGATGTGATTTTAAGATTTTTTACATGCCATATTACGTTTCCACATAGCATTCCCCCATGTCAGGCTTAAGTAGAATGAAGAAAAGTCTTTTGCAGCATGATTTTTGAGTGTTGGTTCTTTACTCAGGCTCCAAGATGACCTGGAAATAAAATCACTCCGATAAAATGTTCCAGAGAGGTTAAGTGACACTATGTGGCACTGTTTTTCATGCAGAATTATCTAGATATGTTTACTTTCTTTCATGACATCAGTGATTACCAAAGGAACTTTCAAGTGTTTTTCCCTGTATGTCTAAATAATATATGGATGATGAATTTTATAAAAACACAAGGTTTCTGATCCTCACCTTACTTTGTCTTCACTGATATACTTTTTAAATGATGAATTATTACTATAGGCAATTTTTAGTGAATTAAAGATAACTCGGGACTAAAATTTATTTTCTTAGATCTATTTTTTTTTTCAAAATTAAAGCACTTTCATTCACAACCCATAGAATCCATCCAAAGTGTTCAAACAATAGCAATCAGTATAACCACAGAATTGGGCATTCATCCCCACAATCAATTTTAGAACATTTTCATTGCTCCAAACAAAAAAATCAAAACAAAACAAAAAAGAAAACACCCTTACCTTCTATCACCCTATTATTGACCCTTAATATTGGTATAGTACCTTTGTTACAACTGATAAAAAAATATTACAATATTGCTGTTAACTATAGTCAATAATTTGTATTAGTTGTACATTTCCAATATACCACCCTATTATTAATACCTTATAATACAATGTACATTTGTTCTAGTTCATGAAAGAACATTCATGTACTAGTACTATTAACCAGAGTTATTGTCCACAACATGGCTCACAATGTTATGGAGAATATGTTTCATCCTCTAGCTTTCCCTCTAGTGACATACAGGACCCTAAACTTCCCTTTTCAACCACAACCACACGCACAATTCAACACTTTTAATTTCCATCACAATAATAGTGCTCCTATCAACTCTATTTTCAAATATTTACTATCAACCTTACTGTAAATTCTGCACGAATTAAGCATTGGCTCCCCAGTCTCCTGCCTCATTCTTTCTCCTGGTAACCAGCACTCTAGATATTAAACCCGTGAGTTTGCTCATTATAATTAGTTCATTCTAGTGGGAGCATAAATATTTGTCCCTGTGTGCCTGGCTTTTTTCACTAAACATAATGTCAATAAGGTTCATCTCATGTATCAGGATTTCACTTCTTCTTGCAGCTGAATAATATTCATTGTATGTACATACCACATTTTGCATATCCATTCATTGGTTGATGGATGTTTGGGTCATTACCATCTTTTGACAATTGTGAATAACGCTGCTGTGAACATACGTCTGTTCACACCCCTGCTTTTATTTCTTCTGAGTATATACCTAGAAGCGGGATTGCTAGAGCATATGGCAGTTCTATACTTAGCTTCTTGAAGAACCACCAAACTGTCTTCCACAGCAGCTGTAACATTTTACATTCCCATCAGAAGTGGATGAGGGTTCCTATTTCTCCACAACCTCTCCAGCACTTTTAGTTTTCTGTTCATTTAATCGTGGCCAGTTTTGTAGGTGTGAAATGATACCTCATAGTAGTTTTGATTTGCATTTCCCTAATAGCTAGTGATGTTGAGCATCTTTTCGTGTGCTTTTTAGCCATTTGTATTTCCTCTTTGGAAAAATGTCTATTCAAATCAGTTGCCCATTTCTTAATCATGTTGTTTGTCTTTTTATTATTGAGTCTTAGGATTTTTAAAATATATTCTGGTTATTAAACCCTTATCGGACATGTGGCTTCCAAATATTTTCTCCCATTGAGAAACATTGAAGAAACATTAGTAGTAGTCTGCTTTTTCACATTCTTGACGAAGTCATTTGAAGCACAAAAGTTTTTAATTTTGATGAGGTTCCATTTGTCTGTATTTTTTCTTTTGTTGCTTGTGCTTTGGGTGTAAAGTTTAATAAACCATCTTCTACAATATCTTGAAGATGTTTCCCTACATTTTCTTCCAGGAGCTTTATGGTTCTAGCTCTTACATTTAGATCTTTGATGCATTTTTAGTTAATTTTTGTATAAGATGTGAGATACGGATCCTCTTTCATTCTTTTGGGTATAGAAATCCAGTTTTCTTACCACCATTTGTTGAAGAGACTTTTATCTGAGTGGACTTGGCATCCTTGTCAAAAAACAATTGAGCATAGATGTGAGGGTCTATTTCTGAACCCACAATTTGGTTTCATTGATCAATATGTCTATCTTTATACCAATACCATCCTGTTTTGACCACTGTCCTTTGTAATATGCTTTAAAGTCAGGAAATGAGAGTCCTCTGACTTCACTCTTCTCTTTCACAAGATATTTTTGGCTATTCAGGGCCCCTTACCCTTTAAAAAATTTGGTAATTGGCTTTTCCATTTCTGAAAAGTAGGCTGTTAGAATTTTGATTGGGATTACATTGAATCTGTAACCACTTTCAGTATAATTGACACTTTAACAATATATAGTCTTCCAATCCATGAATGCGGAATTCTGAACTAATCATTGACATATCATTTTCATGTGCTTTATTATCTGTATAATGGAGACAAATGAACTACTTCTTTCCAGATAACTTAGCAAAACAAGTTGTTGATATTCTTGCATTATGGTATTGGATTATAAAAATGCTTAATTAAAGGAGATTCTGATAACATTTGCTGCTCAGTAATCATTTTTGTGCCCCTATTCTTTTATTTATTGATGCCAGTGTAAACTATCCCCTTGTTACTAATCCAAGTATTGAAATCATCATATAAGATGCAAAATAATTACAGTGGTCCATATCTATGCATCCAATATGTCATTTTTCATCCATTTTTAATTGCATGAAATTTGCAACTGAATGCAGCCAATAGCTAATTCCTAAGACATATTTTTGCTATGGTAGAAGATGAATTATTGTATTTTGTTTCTCTGATTATTTTGAAAAAGTGATTACTATCTAAAAAAATCAGACTTAAAAAATAACAGCTTAACAATTTATATGAAATTTTCAGTGCAGTATTGCAACATATATAGTCATGTTATTAAAAGAGGAGATATCTTTATAAAATCCCTGTTATAATCTACTAACAATTACATATGGAAAAAGAGGGATTGATTATATTTTATAAAATAATTTTAAATTATCTAGAAACTTAGTTTGAGGAAAATTTAGTTTAATCATAGCTTCATAATTAGTTTTTATTAAACTAAAGAAATTACATAGTGGCTACTTTACATTAAAGGACGTGTGTAGTGGTGTTTGTGGTAAAATTATTATCATAGTTGAATTATTGTTTAGGACAGTGTTTTAGTTTCCTAAGCTGCTTCAAATTAAATACCATGAAATGGTTTAGCTTAAACAATGGGAATTTCTTCACTCACAGCTTGGTTCAGGAAAATGTTCAAATCAAGGAATCATCTAAGCAATGCTTTCTTCCTGATGACAGGCTGCTGGTGATTCTTGGCTCCTCCGTCACATGGCAAAGCACATTGTGGTGTCTGGTGGTCTCTCCCTTCTCTTCCAAGTTTCATTGTTCTCAGCTTCTTGCTTCTGTGTCTTTCTTTCCTTTCTGTCAACATTCATTCTGTTTATAAAGAACTCTAGTAGTAGGATTAAGACCCTTACTGAACGAGGTGGGTCACACCTTACCTGAAGCAGCCTCATCAGAAGGTCCTATTTACAATGAGTTTACAGCCACAGGAATGGATTAAATTTAAGAAAATGTTTTTCAGGGGTACATACAGCTTCACACCACCATAGATAGAGATCCCACTGAAGAATGAAAATGGAGAAAGTGAAAGGTTTCTAGCTGGATATTCTATTGCTCTGTACAGATGTTACCATTATTTTATCTGAAGCAGGCTTCATGAAATAAAATGCATACAGGTGAGATAACTTGGTGGTTGTAGCAAAAAAACATGCAGCTGACTTTGATTTTACTATGGTAACAACAAATTTTTCATACTAACAATTTGCAAAGGAACATTGCTTTTAGAGAATCTTTCAAACTTAGTTATTTATTTCTAGAGTACATTTATAAGATGTCTCATATGACCAATGAATACATACTATTCTGTGAGGCTATTAAAATCATATATTTATTGGTAGATATTATCATTTTCTCAACAGCAATTCAATTGAGTAAGCCATTGGTTAGTGATCTAGCTATCATGATTATAGTACTCACATTTATTGTAGAAATAGTGTTTAGATAAAATTTTGGAGATGCTAAAATCATTTGTATATATTTAAAATTATACTTCAGGTGTATGCCTTAGAGTGAGTGGTTTTGAACTTTTAACATAGTAATGAAATTTTATATTCTTTAAAATAATTTTTGTATCTTTAAAGGAATATTGTAATTCATTTATTCAATTAAATATTTTGGTAATTTTCTGCAAACCAAATGTCATCATGACTAATCAGACATGGATTTAAATAACATCATACTAGTGTTTATAATCATATTCCAAACTGTATCAATCTTTTACTTCAAAGGATCTTACTGACTTTTAAAAGTAAGGACCACCATCCTGCTTAGCTGCTGAAAATCCAGATTCATATTCTTGAGTGATTTTGGAGTCTCTGCAGCTGCTTCCTTTGGGCTGATGCTGCTCAACTCTGTACTGCTTTTTGTTGTTGTTTTGTTTTCATAATTTTTTTTTTTTAAAGAAGCTTTAGATAACATAAATGTTACATAAAAAATATAAGGGAGTCCCATATGCCCCCCTTTTCCCCCACACACTTTCCCACATTAACAACATCCTTCATTAGTGTGGTATATTTACTACAATGGATGAACCCATATTGAAGCATTGCTGTTAATCATGGACTACAGTTTATATTACAGTTTATACTTTGTCCTACACAATCTTGTAAGTTATGATAAAATATACAAAGGCCTGTATCTATCACTGCAATGCCATGCATGACAAATCCAATGTCCTGAAAATGGCCCCATATTACACCTGTTCTTTCCTCTCCCATCCCTCAGAACCTCTAATGGCCACTGCCTTTACATCAATGATAAGAGTTCTTCCATTGCTAGAATAATAATGTCTATAGTAGAATAATAATAAGACTACTTTAGTCCATTGTTCATTCCGTAATTTTGAGGATTTGAGGATGGTGATGCCCACTTTGCATCTAATTGAGAGGGGGCTTAGATCCTATGAGGAAGATGAATGGAGCTATCTTGCTTGCAGTTGCGGACACTCTCTGTTCCTTGGGATGGATGTTGTCCATCATCATCTCCTTGTTAGTTGTCCTGGGGGAGTCCAATGAACTGGAAAGTAGGTATTGCAACTCTGCTGAAATTCAGGGCTCAACTGTCACATGGACAGGCCAAAGATTTAAGTCTCTGGGACTTACATTTATCAAGTATAGTGCTAATTATGAGTTCAAATAAGAGGGGCAAAAGAGCCATTTGTAGAGAACCTATAAATGAGTATAACTCTGTTACACCTCAGAGCATAAATTCCAGAGTAAGGCCCACTGACAGGGTGCCAAATTGCAGAGCTGTCTGCCCTTCTAATGGTTTCTGGATGTCTCTAAAGTCCTTAGTAGCCCTGCTATTTGAGGCACTGTTTACTGTGGCAGTCAATGAGATCCTGCTGAGACTTGCATAAGGGTAACTCACTTTGAAATCTCTTAGC
Source organism: Cabassous unicinctus (assembly GCA_029593785.1). Classification (NCBI taxonomy): domain Eukaryota; kingdom Metazoa; phylum Chordata; class Mammalia; order Cingulata; family Chlamyphoridae; genus Cabassous; species Cabassous unicinctus. The sequence continues at coordinate 3,513 of JAQZBX010011764.1, read as the reverse complement.
CATTAAAAACTCATTTGTATTTACCATTTCTCCCTTTTGGACAAGATCTTTTTCCAGATGCATTGCTAGTTAGTTTTGGCAGTAATCCCTTGGTGCCAGGGAGGCTTATCTCCAGGAGTCATGTCCCACGCCGGGGGGAGGGTAGTATGTTTATATGCTGAGTTTGGCTTAGAGGGAAGCCACATTTGAGCAACAAGGAGGCTTTCAGGAGGTAACTCCTAGGCAATATATAATACCAAGCCAAGTTTCAATTTCACAAGAAAAGGTTCATAAGTAAAATCATCAATATCTAGGGCCTGGCATAAAGGTCTGTCTTCCTTCACTAGACATTGCCCTTGCACTTGGAGGATTCTTGTTGTCCTATTAGAGAATGTAGCAGAAATACCCGGTATGGAAATTCAATATTTTTTCAGTAATTTTGTGTATCTCCACCCACCAAGACAATGTCCCATGAACACTCACACATATTCATATGTCTTAGAGGCATGCCCCAGGTGAGCCCCTTCCCATGTGTTCCCCAATCACTGACACCCTGCACCAGTGATCCTCCCCTGCCACTGCTGTGACCCTTCTGTGATCCAAAACTTCTCCAAAAATGAAGCCAACAAAATGCTTCAATATTTATACATCAATTGTAACAAATGTTCCATTTGCATGTAAAGTATTATTAATAAGGGAGAGGGGGAAAGAGGGAGTGCACTGGGTATAACTGAATCACCTGTATTCTCTATATGACTTTTTTGTGTCCTAAAGCTCCTTTGAAGATAAAATGAAAAAAATATGACACTGGGTAAATATATGGAAAAAATGTCACTGTATGTATAAGACAACAGATTTTACAGTTATGAAACAAACAATGTCTAAATTTTTATTATTTCAAATTGTTTTAAATATTTTTGTATTTTATTGGTTATTTTTAAAAATTATTGTACCATTTTGTACTAAATATAATCCTAGGTCAGTTTCCTGGATTTCCCTCAACACAGCTAAGATCAGCTCCAAATCCAGCTTAAACGCAAGGCTTCATTGACACAGGAACATAAGTTCCTATTTAGATTATTTTCCTAGAAAGAGTCAGGGACTACACAAACTCCCCATTGATTTTTTTTTCTCTCTCTCTGTATGCTCAGGTATCATTTACATATCTATACCCAACTTTTGGAAGTCCCTTATTGTCCAGCAGAACTGCTGGATTTCATTCCCTCCATGTCTCTTCCCACCCAACAGCAAATCAGAGCTTTTTTCTTTTCAGACATAGCCTTATCACCAATCATTGTCACCATGCAAATTGTTTATACTAGAAGCAACTTGTCTCCATGTAAATTATTTGAAACCAATAGATACAGTGCACTAAAAAGAATCAGTCACAAAATTCATAAACCAGTTCCCCGTTTGTCTTGGCATTGATACTGTTACATTTTAAAATATTCACTATAATTTCTAGGATAAGATCATAAAAAATCCTTCCTTGCTCAAAATAACATTTAATCCAGCCACACAACATACTAAGACGTTGTAGCTCAGAGACTTTTATAGAAATAACACAGAGTAATAATGCAGCCTATCACCACAGGTAACTTGGTAATGATTAAGATGAGACACTATCACTCTAGTTCTGCTTATTTGGGGATGTACTAGTGGTGAATTTAGGGGATTGGGAGGCACCTTAATGTATCTATTATTCTGATTATCAATTAAGTATCAAAACCATTGACTTAGAGGAAATTAAATTATTTGAAAGGAATAACTGCATAAATTTGAACCTGTACTTTCCTCAAGGAAGTGAAAATATAAGACAAGACTTGTGAAGAAAAATTACAAATAACTTCCTACTGAAGGCATGCATTTTGTCCTTTTACACTTCTATCTTCGATCTAATGCACTGCGTATCTTAACAAGCCAAAAGCTTCCTTCCTGCAGTACGTATTGCTCATTGGCAGAAAATAGTTAGTGACTTATTTAATAGCAACACTCCTGACTGTTTAAGTTAAAGAACTGCTTTCTTTCGATTTTTGAATTTTTGTGACAGCACCACAGTCCAAGGAAATAGTAAATGTAAAACAAACCTGAAGCATTAAGGGCTTGGTGCATTAAAGGTTCTGAAAGAAGTTCTGTGGACGAGAGCTGGGTTTGGGTGTGGTGAATGGCTTGTAATAATGTTGAGTATTTAAGAGAAGACAGATTATGTAAAGCCTTGATTTTGTTTTAAGAACAATGGGGAATCATTGGAGAGTAAAAACATTGATTCAGGGATATATGTTTTTGAAAAGTAACTCTAGTGAATTAAAAAATTAGAATAGAAAAGAGATACGTATTTCACTCCCAATAATGTCTATTAAACTATTTATTTTAGGTTTCCTGATGCACTACCACATTACTTTTTTTAGGACAGAGAAAATACTTAATTCTTAACGTCATTGTATTCAAATTATTTCTAAAATACATATTCTTGATTGTAACAAACATGGAAATTTGTAACAAGCAATATGTAATGTATATGGATTATTTTCAATTATATATGAGTACAATAACTATTATATTACCAATTTTTCCTTAAATAAAGCAAATTAAATCTGTCTTCTCTCTTTGTTAACTTCCACACTCTTCTCTCAAACATCTTACAACTATTTATCTATATCCAATGTGACTGCTAGAATCTACTGTGGGTGCACAGGATTTACCAATTCAAATAACTATTATTGAACACATAGTTAATACAAGAGTCTCAGGCAGCCACATGGTCCAAAATACCTAGAGAAGGACCTGTAATCTTTAATTCATCATGGTCAATGCTGAGATACTCATTATTCAGCCCACATAATCCATTTGGAGGTGGGTAGCTCTGATTCTATGGAAAACCATTTTTAACAGGTAAACTTTATACTCTTAAAAATATAGACCCAGAGGAGAGAGGGACAAAAGAGGGAAATCGTGATGACAGAACCGTGAGTTGGAACCAGCAACGGCTGCTGCAGCCGGCACCCTCCCCCACACTCTTTAGAATTCTCAGGCCTCTGGGCCTGCGACTACAGATAAAGGGGGCTCCAGGGATCTACCACTCCCAGAAAGGGGAGAGAGAGGGACACAGCCTTAGGCTGACTCAGGTTCTGCTGTGAAGCCCCACGGACCCTTCCACATGGTGACTTGCCCTGGGAGCCTAGGAAGGAATAGAGAAATCTGACCCTTGCAACTGCCCTCCCTTCTAGCCTGGACTAATTGTTGAGGACTTCACAAGAGAGGGGAAAGAGAACCTGGGGGTGACCCTGCTTTTGACTCGCAGGTTTAGTCTGCCCTGTTCTGAGAGCCCTTCCAGGCCAGGTGGGGCTGTGCCATTGTTTGCCTTGGAGCCTGCAAGGGGCTAAAGATATACAAATCTCCCAAACTCCTCCTCTACTAACAGGGACTGTTTGGTGAGGATTCAGAGAGGAGTGGAAATATTTCCTAGCTGGGAAAAGGGAGGGGGCTACCAGAGAGGGCTGGAGAACTGTCTCAGAAAATTTGAATTACAAGGCC